>CAKAOJ020000223.1:732500-863485 GCA_916701645.2 Sebastolobus alascanus | reverse complement strand
TTTTTTTTTTAAAAAAAAAACTTTTTTTTTTTTTCAACGGAAAAAATTTCGCCCAAAATTTACCTATAAAACTATGACTTTTTTTTAAAAATTTGAAAATTTCCCAAAAAACAATACTATACTATGACTTTTTTTTCACGAAAATTGACATACTATGACTTTTTTTCACAAAATTTCGACATACTATACTATGACTTTTTTCAAAATTTCAAATACTATATATTTTTTCAAAATTTCACATACTATACTTTTTTTAAACGAAATTTGACTTTACAGATTTTTTCAAAAATTTTACAATATCAACTTTTACTTTCAAATTTACATACTATACTTTTTTTTACAAATTTCACTATATATTTTTTTTCCAAAAATTCGACTACTATATTGACTTTTTTTCCAAATTCACAACTATGATTTTTTTACGAAAATTCACATACTATACTTTTTTTTCACGAAATTCGACATACTATACTTTTTTTTTCACAATTACATATTTTTAAAAATTTCACAATTCTTGACTTTTTAAAAATTGACTCTTCAGATTTTTCAAAATTAATATTATTTTTTTTCAGAAATTCACATACATATTACTTTTTCAAAATTCACATACTATACTTTTTTTATCACGGAAATCTCGACATACTATACTATGACTTTTTTTTCACGAAAATATCGACATACTATAGTATGACTTATTTTTCCCAAAAAATATTCGACATACTATAGTATTACTTTTTTTTCACGGAAATTCGACAGACTATAGTATGACTTATTTTTCCCAAAAAATATTCGAAATACTATAATATGACTTTTTTTTCACGGAAAATCTCGACATACTATACTATGACTTATTTTTCACGAAAATTTCGACATACTATACTATGACTTTTTTTTCACGAAAATTTCTGACATACTATACTATGACTTTTTTTCACGATAATTTCGACATACTATACTATGACTTTTTTTCACGATAATTTCGACAACTATACTACGACTTTTTTTCACGAAAAATTCGACATACTATAATATGACTTTTTTTCACGAAAAATTCGAAATACTATACTATGACTTTTTTTTCACGAAAACTTCGACATACTATACTATGAATTTTTTTTCACGAAAATATCGACAATACTATGACTTTTTTTTCACGAAAATTTCGACATACTATACTATGACTTTTTATCACGAAAATATCGACATACTATACTATGACTTTTTTTCACTGACAATTTCGAAATACTATACTATGACTTTTTTTCACTAAAATTGCGACATACCATACTATGACTTTTTTTCAAGACAAATTTCGACTTACTATAGTATGACTTTTTCTTCAACGAAAATTTCGACATACTATAGTATGACTTTTTTTCACGAAAATTTCGACATACTATACTATGACTTATTTTTCACGAAAATATTCGACATACTATACTATGACTTTTTTTCACGGAAAATCTCGACATACTATACTATGACTTTTTTTTCACGAATTTCGACAGACTATAGTATGACTTATTTTTCCCAAAAAATATCGACATACTATAGTATGACTTTTTTTTCACGAAAATCTCGACATACTATACTATGACTTTTTTTCACGAAAATATCGAAATACTATACTATGACTTTTTTTCACGAAAATTTCGACATACTCATACTATGACTTTTTTTTCAAGAAAATTTCGACATACTATACTATGACTTTTTTTTCACGAAAATTTCGACATACTATCTATGACTTTTTTTCACCGAAAATTTCGACTTACTATACTATGACTTTTTTATCACGAAAATTCGACATACTATACTATGACTTTTTTTTCACGAAAATTTCGACATACAATACTATGACTTTTTTTCACGGAAATTTCGACATACTTATACTTGACTTTTTTTCACGGAAATTTCGGACAGACTATAGCTATGACTTTTTTTTCCCAAAAATATCGACATACTATAGCTATGACTTTTTTTCACGCAAATTTCGACATACTATAATATGACTTATTTTTCACGAAAATTTCAACATACTATAGTATGACTTTTCTTTCACGAAAATTTCGACATACTATACTATGACTTTTTTTCACGGAAAATTTCGACATACTATACTATGACTTTTTTTTCACGGAAATTTCGACATACTATACTATGACTTTTTTTTCACGAAAATATCGACATACTATACTATGACTTTTTTTTCACGAAAATATCGACATACTATACTATGACTTTTTTTCACGAAAATATCGACATACTATACTATGACTTTTTTTCACGAAAATTTCGACATACTATACTATGACTTTTTTTCACGAAAATTTCGACATACTATACTATGACTTTTTTTTCACGAAAATTTCGACATACTATACTATGACTTTTTTTCACGAAAATTTCGACATACTATAGCTATGACTTTTTTTTCACGAAATTTCGACATACTATACTATGACTTTTTTTTCACGAAAATTTCGACATACTATACTATGACTTTTTTTTCACGAAAATTTCGACATACTATACTATGACTTTTTTTTCACGAAATTTCGACATACTATACTATGACTTTTTTTTCACGAAAATTCGACATACTATACTATGACTTTTTTTTCATGACAATTTCGACATACTATACTATGACTTTTTTTCACTAAAATTGCGACATACTATACTATGACTTTTTTCACGAAAATTTCGAATACTATAGTATGACTTTTTTTCACGAAAATTTCGACATACTATACTATGACTTTTTTTTCACGAAAATTTCGACATACTATACTATGACTTTTTCATCACGGAAATTTCGGCATACTATACTATGACTTTTTTTTCACGAAATATCGACATACTATACTATGACTTTTTTTTCACGAAAATATCGACATACTATACTATGACTTTTTTTTCACGAAATATCGACATACTATACTATGACTTTTTTTTCACGGAAATTTCGACATACTATACTATGACTTTTTTTCACTAAAATTTCGACATACTATACTATGACTTTTTTTTCACGAAAATCTCGACATACTATACTATGACTTTTTTTTCACGAAAATATCGACATACTATACTATGACTTTTTTTCACGAAATCTTCGACATACTATACTATGACTTTTTTTTCACGGAAATTTCGACATACTATACTATGACTTTTTTTTCACGAAAATTTCGACATACTATACTATGACTTTTTTTTCAAGAAAATTCGACATACTATACTATGACTTTTTTTTCACGAAAATTTCGACATACTATACTATGACTTTTTTTCACGAAAATTTCGACATACTATACTATGACTTTTTTTTCACGAAAATTTCGACATACTATACTATGACTTTTTTTCACGAAAATTTCGACATACTATACTATGACTTTTTTTCACTGAAATTTCGACATACTATACTATGACTTTTTTTCACGAAATTTCGACATACTATACTATGACTTTTTTTTCACGAAAATTTCGACATACTATATATGACTTTTTTTCACGAAAATTTCGACATACTATACTATGACTTTTTTTTCACGAAAATTTCGACATACTATACTATGACTTTTTTTTCACGAAATTTCGACATACTATACTATGACTTTTTTTTCACGAAAATATCGAAATACTATACTATGACTTTTTTTTCACGAAAATCTCGACATACTATACTATGACTTTTTTTCACGAAAAAATCGACATACTATACTATGACTTTTTTTACACGAAAATATCGACAATACTATACTATGACTTTTTTTCACTAAAATTGCGACATACTATAGTATGACTTTTTTTTCACGAAAATCTCGACATACTATACTATGACTTTTTTATCACGAAATTTCGACATACTATACTATGACTTTTTTTCACGAAATATCGACATACTATACTATGACTTTTTTTTCACGAAAATTTCGACATACTATAGTATGACTTTTTTTCACGAAATTTCGACATACTATAATATGACTTTTTTTCACGAAATTTCGACATACTATACTATGACTTTTTTTCACGAAAATTTCGACATACTATACTATGACTTTTTTTTCACGAAAATTCGACATACTATACTATGACTTTTTTTCACGAAAATTTCGACATACTATACTATGACTTTTTTTCACGAAAATTTCGACATACTATACTATGACTTTTTTTTCACGAAAATTTCGACATACTATACTATGACTTTTTTTTCACGAAATTTCGACATACTATACTATGACTTTTTTTCACGAAAATATCGACATACTATACTATGACTTTTTTTCACGAAAATTTCGACATACTATACTATGACTTTTTTTCACGAAAATTTCGACATACTATACTATGACTTTTTTTCACGAAATTTCGACATACTATACTATGACTTTTTTTCACGAAATTTCGACATACTATACTATGACTTTTTTTTCACGAAAATTTCGACATACTATACTATGACTTTTTTTTCACGAAAATCTCGACATACTATACTATGACTTTTTTTCACGAAATTTCGACATACTATACTTATGACTTTTTTTTCACTGGAAATATCGACATACTATACTATGACTTTTTTTCACGAAATTTCGACATACTATACTATGACTTTTTTTCACGGAAAATTTCGACATACTATACTATGACTTTTTTTCACGAAAATTTCGACATACTATACTATGACTTTTTTTTCACGAAATTTCGACATACTATACTATGACTTTTTTTTCACGAAAATTTCGACATACTATACTATGACTTTTTTTCACGAAAATTTCGACATACTATACTATGACTTTTTTTTCACGAAATTTCGACATACTATACTATGACTTTTTTTTCACGAAATTTCGACATACTATACTATGACTTTTTTTCACGAAAATTTCGACATACTATACTATGACTTTTTTTTCACGAAAATTCGACATACTATACTATGACTTTTTTTCACGAAAATTTCGACATACTATACTATGACTTTTTTTCACGAAAATTTCGACATACTATACTATGACTTTTTTTTCACGAAATTTCGACATACTATACTATGACTTTTTTTTCACGAAAATATCGACATACTATACTATGACTTTTTTTTCACGAAATATCGACATACTATACTATGACTTTTTTTTCACGAAATATCGACATACTATACTATGACTTTTTTTCACGAAAATTTCGACATACTATACTATGACTTTTTTATCACGAAAATTCGACATACTATACTATGACTTTTTTTTCAAGAAATTTCGACATACTATACTATGACTTTTTTTCACGAAATTTCGACATACTATACTATGACTTTTTTATCACGGAAATATCGACATACTATACTATGACTTTTTTTTCACGAAAATCTCGACATACTATACTATGACTTTTTTTCACGGAAATTCGACATACTATACTATGACTTTTTTTTCACGAAATTTCGACATACTATAGTATGACTTTTTTTCACGAAAATTTCGACATACTATACTATGACTTTTTTTTCACGAAAATCTCGACATACTATACTATGACTTATTTTTCACGAAAATATCGACATACTATACTATGACTTTTTATCACGAAAATTTCGACATACTATACTATGACTTTTTTTTCATTACAATTTCGACATACTATACTATGACTTTTTTTCACTAAAATTTCGACATACTATACTATGACTTTTTTTTCACGAAAATTTCGACATACTATACTATGACTTTTTTTTCACGAAAATATCGACATACTATACTATGACTTTTTTTTCACGAAAATTTCGACATACTATACTATGACTTTTTTTTCACGAAATTTCGACATACTATACTATGACTTTTTTTTCACGAAAATTTCGACATACTATACTATGACTTTTTTTTCACGAAAATTTCGACATACTATACTATGACTTTTTTTCACGAAAATTTCGACATACTATACTATGACTTTTTTTTCACGAAAATTTCGACATACTATACTATGACTTTTTTTTCACGAAAATTTCGACATACTATACTATGACTTTTTTTTCACGAAAATTTCGACATACTATACTATGACTTTTTTTTCACGAAAATATCGACATACTATACTATGACTTTTTTTTCACGAAAATTTCGACATACTATACTATGACTTTTTTTTCACGGAAATTTCGACATACTATACTATGACTTTTTTTCACGAAATTTCGACATACTATACTATGACTTTTTTTTCACGAAAATTTCGACATACTATAGTATGACTTTTTTTCACGAAAATTTCGACATACTATACTATGACTTTT
Source organism: Sebastolobus alascanus (assembly GCA_916701645.2). Taxonomy (NCBI): domain Eukaryota; kingdom Metazoa; phylum Chordata; class Actinopteri; order Perciformes; family Sebastidae; genus Sebastolobus; species Sebastolobus alascanus. The sequence continues at coordinate 857,172 of CAKAOJ020000223.1, read as the reverse complement.
TTTTCACGAAATCTCGACATACTATACTATGACTTTTTTTTCACGAAATATCGACATACTATACTATGACTTTTTTTTCACGAAAATTTCGACATACTATACTATGACTTTTTTTTCACGGAAAATTTCGACATACTATACTATGACTTTTTTTCCAAAAATTTTCGACATACTATAATATGACTTTTTTTTCACGAAAATTTCGACATACTATACTATGACTTTTTTTTCACGAAAATTTCGACATACTATACTATTACTTTTTTTTCACGAAAATATCGACATCTATACTATGACTTTTTTTCACGAAAATTTCGACATACTATACTATGACTTTTTTTCACGAAAATTTCGACATACTATACTATGACTTTTTTTCACGAAATTTCGACATACTATACTATGACTTTTTTTTCACGAAAATTTCGACATACTATACTATGACTTTTTTTTCACGAAAATATCGACATACTATACTATGACTTTTTTTTCACGAAAATTTCGACATACTATACTATGACTTTTTTTTCACGAAAATTTCGACATACTATACTATGACTTTTTTTCACGAAAATTTCGACATACTATACTATGACTTTTTTTCACGAAATTTCGACATACTATACTATGACTTTTTTTCACGAAAATTTCGACATACTATACTATGACTTTTTTTTCACGAAAATTTCGACATACTATACTATGACTTTTTTTTCACGAAATTTCGACATACTATACTATGACTTTTTTTCACGAAAATTTCGACATACTATACTATGACTTTTTTTCACGAAATTTCGACATACTATACTATGACTTTTTTTCACGAAAATTTCGACATACTATAGTATGACTTTTTTTCACGAAAATTTCGACATACTATACTATGACTTTTTTTCACGAAATTTCGACATACTATACTATGACTTTTTTTATCACGGAAATATCGACATACTATACTATGACTTTTTTTTCACAAAAATTTCGACATACTATACTATGACTTTTTTTTCACAAAAATTTCGACATACTATACTATGACTTTTTTTCACGAAAATTTCGACATACTATACTATGACTTTTTTTTCACGAAAATTTCGACATACTATACTATGACTTTTTTTTCACGAAAATTTCGACATACTATACTATGACTTTTTTCACGAAAATTTCGACATACTATACTATGACTTTTTTTCACGAAAATTTCGACATACTATACTATGACTTTTTTTTCACGGAAATTTCGACATACTATACTATGACTTTTTTTTCACGAAATTTCGACATACTATACTATGACTTTTTTTCACGAAATTTCGACATACTATACTATGACTTTTTTTCACGAAATTTTGAAATACTATAGTATGACTTTTTTTTCACGAAAATTTCGACATACTATAGTGTGACTTTTTTTCATGAAAATTTCGACATACTATACTATGACTTTTTTTCACGAAAATTCGACATTCTATACTATGACTTTTTTTATCACAAAATTCGACATACTATACTATGACTTTTTTTTCACGAAAATTTCGACATACTATACTATGACTTTTTTTTCACGAAAATTTCGACTACTATACTATGACTTTTTTTTCACGAAATTTCGACATACTATACTATGACTTTTTTTCACAAAATTTCGACATACTATATATGACTTTTTTTTCAGAAAATTACTATTATATTACAAATTTTTACTACTAAATTTTAAAAAAACTTTGACTTACTTTATAAATTTTCAAAATTTCGATACTTACTATGTTTTTTTTCACGAAAATTTCGACATACTATTTGACTTTTTTTCACGAAATTTCGACAATATCTACTTTTTTTACGAAATTTCGACATACTATACTATATTTTTTTTAGAAATTTCGAATACTAACTATGATTTAGTATGACTTTTTTTCCAAATAATATTCGACTATACTATAGTATAACTTGTTTTTCACGAAAATCTCGACCATACTATACTATGACTTATTTTATCACGAAATATCGACGTACTATACTATGACTTTTTTTTACACGCAGTATCGACTACAATACCTATGACTTTTTTCTTCACGAACAATTTCGACATACTATACTATGACTTTTTTTATCACGAAAAAAAATTCGACTACTATACTATGACTTTTTTTTCAAGACAATTTCGACATACTATACTATGACTTTTTTTTCACTAAATTTCGGACATACTATACTATGACTTTTTTTTCACTGACAATTCGACATACTATAGTATGACTTTTTTTCACTAAAATTTCGACATACTATACTATGACTTTTTTTCACGAAATTTCGACATACTATACTATGACTTTTTTTCACGGAAAATTTCGGCATACTATACTATGACTTTTTTTTCACAGGAAATTTCGACATACTATACTATGACTTTTTTTTCACGAAATTTCGACATACTATACTATGACTTTTTTTCACGAAAATATCGACATACTATACTATGACTTTTTTTTCACGAAATATCGACATACTATACTATGACTTTTTTTTCACGAAAATTTCGACATACTATACTATGACTTTTTTTCACGAAATTTCGACATACTATAGTATGACTTTTTTTTCACGAAAATTTCGACATACTATACTATGACTTTTTTTTCACGAAAATCTCGACATACTATACTATGACTTTTTTTTCACGAAAATTTCGACATACTATACTATGACTTTTTTTCACGAAAATTTCGACATACTATACTATGACTTTTTTTCACGAAATTTCGACTTACTATACTATGACTTTTTTTCACGAAAATTTCGACATACTATACTATGACTTTTTTTTCACGAAAATTTCGACATACTATACTATGACTTTTTTTTCACGAAAATTTCGACATACTATACTATGACTTTTTTTCACGAAAATTTCGACAATATACATTTTTTTCACGAAAATTTCGACATACTATACTATGACTTTTTTTCACGAAAATTTCGACATACTATACTATGACTTTTTTTCTACGAATTTCGACATACTATACTATGATTTTTTTCTAAAAATTCGAATACTATACTATGACTTTTTTTTCACAAATTAATACTATACTATGACTTTTTTTCACGAAAATTTGACATACTATACTATGACTTTTTTTCACGAAAATATCGCATACTATATATGACTTTTTTTTCCGAAATTTGACATACTATACTATGACTTTTTTTTCGGAAATTTCGACAATATATATGACTTTTTTTCCGAAATTTCGACATACTATACTATGACTTTTTTTTCAGAAATTACTTATTTTTTCACAAAATTATACTATACTATGACTTTTTTTTCACGAAATTTCGACATACTATACTATGACTTTTTTTTCACGAAATTTCGACATACTATACTATGACTTTTTTTTTCACGAAAATTTCGACATACTATACTATGACTTTTTTTTCACGAAAATTTCGACATACTATACTATGACTTTTTTTTCACGCAAATTTCGACATACTATACTATGACTTTTTTTTCACGAAAATTTCGACATACTATACTATGACTTTTTTTTCACGAAAATTTCGACATACTATACTATGACTTTTTTTTCACGAAAATTTCGACATACTATACTATGACTTTTTTTCACAAAAATTTCGACATACACTGAATTTTTTTCACGAAAATTTCGACATACTATAGTATGACTTTTTTTCACGAAAATTTCGACATACTATAGTATGACTTTTTTTTCACGAAAATTTCGACATACTATACTATGACTTTTTTTCACGAAAATTTCGACATACTATACTATGACTTTTTTTTCACGAAAATTTCGACATACTATACTATGACTTTTTTTTCACGAAAATTTCGACATACTATAGTATGACTTTTTTTTCACGAAAATTTCGACATACTATACTATGACTTTTTTCACGAAAATTTCGACATACTATAGTATGACTTTTTTTTCACGAAAATTTCGACATACTATACTATGAGTTTTTTTTCACGAAAATTTCAACATACTATACTATGACTTTTTTTCACGAAAATTTCGACATACTATACTATGACTTTTTTTCACGAAAATTTCGACATTACTATACTATGACTTTTTTTCACGAAAATTTCGACATACTATACTATGACTTTTTTTTCACGAAATTTGTCGACATACTATACTATGACGTTTTTCTCACGAAAATTTCGACATAGTATACTATGACTTTTTTTTCACGAAAATTTCGACATACTATACTACAACTTTTTTTCACGAAAATTTCGACATACTATACTATGAAGTTTTTTTTCACGTAATTTTTCGACGTACTATACTATGACTTTTTTTCACGAAATTTCGACATACTATACTATGACTTTTTTTTCACGAAAATTTCGACATACTATACTATGACTTTTTATTCAGAAAATTTCGACATACTATACTATGACTTTTTTTCACGAAAATTTCGACATACTATACTATGACTTTTTTTCACGAAATTTCGACATACTATACTATGACTTTTTTATCACGGAAATTTCGACATACTATACTATGACTTTTTTTTCACGAAAATTTCGACATACTATACTATGACTTTTTTTTCACGAAAATTTCGACATACTATACTATGACTTTTTTTTCACGAAAATTTCGACATACTATACTATGACTTTTTTTCACGAAAATTTCGACATACTATACTATGACTTTTTTTCACGAAATTTCGACATACTATACTATGACTTTTTTTTCACGAAAATTTCGACATACTATACTATGACTTTTTTTTCACGAAATTTCGACATACTATACTATGACTTTTTTTTCACGCAAATTTCGACATACTATACTATGACTTTTTTTTCACGAAATTTCGACATACTATACTATGACTTTTTTTTCACCAAAATTTCGACATACTATACTATGACTTTTTTTTCACCAAAATTTCGACATACTATACTATGACTTTTTTTCACGGAAATTTCGACATACTATACTATGACTTTTTTTTCACAAAAATTTCGACATACTATACTATGACTTTTTTTTCACGAAAATTTCGACATACTATACTATGACTTTTTTTCACGAAAATTTCAACATACTATACTATGACTTTTTTTTCACGAAAATTTCGACATACTATACTATGACTTTTTTATCACGGAAATTTCGACATACTATACTATGACTTTTTTTCACGAAAATTTCGACATACTATACTATGACTTTTTTTTCACGAAAATTTCGACATACTATACTATGACTTTTTTTCACGAAAATTTCGACATACTATACTATGACTTTTTTTCACGAAAATTTCGAAATACTATAGTATGACTTTTTTTTCACGAAAATTTCGACATACTATACTATGACTTTTTTTTCACGAAAATTCGACATACTATACTATGACTTTTTTTTCACGAAATTTCGACATACTATACTATGACTTTTTTTTCACGAAATTTCGACATACTATACTATGACTTTTTTTTCACGAAAATTTCGACATACTATACTATGACTTTTTTTTCACGAAATTTCGACATACTATACTATGACTTTTTTTCACGAAATTTCGACATACTATAGTATGACTTTTTTTTCACGAAAATTTCGACATACTATACTATGACTTTTTTTTCACGAAAATTCGACATACTATACTATGACTTTTTTTTCAAGAAATTTTCGACATACTATACTATGACTTTTTTTTCACGAAAATTTCGACATACTATACTATGACTTTTTTTTCACGAAAATTTCGACATACTATACTATGACTTTTTTTCACGAAATTTCGACATACTATACTATGACTTTTTTTCACGAAAATTTCGACATACTATACTATGACTTTTTTTTCACGAAAATTTCGACATACTATACTATGACTTTTTTTCACGAAAATTTCGACATACTATACTATGACTTTTTTTTCACGAAATTTCGACATACTATACTATGACTTTTTTTTCACGAAAATTTCGACATACTATACTATGACTTTTTTTCACGAAAATTTCGACTACTATACTATGACTTTTTTTCTCACGAAATTTCGACATACTATACTATGACTTTTTTTTCACGAAAATTTCGACATACTATACTATGACTTTTTTTTCACGAAAATTTCGACATACTATACTATGACTTTTTTTTCACTGAAATTTCGACAGACTATAGTATGACTTATTTTCCCAAGAAAATTCGACATACTATAGTATGACTTTTTTTCACGAAAATTCTCGACATACTATACTATGACTTATTTTTCACGAAAATATCGACATACTATACTATGACTTTTTTATCAACGAAAATTTCGACATACTATACTATGACTTTTTTTTCACGAAAATTTCGACATACTATACTATGACTTTTTTTTCACGAAAATTGCGACATACTATACTATGACTTTTTTTCACGAAATTTCGACATACTATACTATGACTTTTTTTTCACTGAAATGTCGACATACTATACTATGACTTTTTTTCACGAAAATTTCGACATACTATACTATGACTTTTTTTTCACGAAAATTTCGACATACTATACTATGACTTTTTTTTCACGAAAATTTCGACATACTATACTATGACTTTTTTTTCACGAAAATTTCGACATACTATACTATGACTTTTTTTTCACGAAATTTCGACATACTATACTATGACTTTTTTTCACGAAATTTCGACATACTATACTATGACTTTTTTTCACGAAAATTTCGACATACTATACTATGACTTTTTTTCACGGAAAATTTCGACATACTATACTATGACTTTTTTTTCACGAAAATTTCGACATACTATACTATGACTTTTTTTTCACGAAATTTCGACATACTATACTATGACTTTTTTTTCACGAAAATTCGACATACTATACTATGACTTTTTTTTCACGAAAATTTCGACATACTATACTATGACTTTTTTTTCACGAAAATTTCGACATACTATACTATGACTTTTTTTTCACGAAATTTCGACATACTATACTATGACTTTTTTTTCACGAAAATATCGACATACTATACTATGACTTTTTTTTCACGAAAATTTCGACATACTATACTATGACTTTTTTTCACGAAAATTTCGACATACTATACTATGACTTTTTTTTCACGAAAATTTCGACATACTATACTATGACTTTTTTTCACGAAAATTCGACATACTATACTATGACTTTTTTTCACGAAAATTTCGACATACTATACTATGACTTTTTTTTCACGAAATTTCGACATACTATACTATGACTTTTTTTTCACGAAATTTCGACATACTATAGTATGACTTTTTTTCACGAAAATTTCGACATACTATAGTATGACTTTTTTTCACGAAAATTTCGACATACTATACTATGACTTTTTTTTCACGAAAACTTCGACATACTATACTATGAATTTTTTCACGAAAATTTTGAAATACTATACTATGCCTTTTTTTCACGAAATTTCGACATACTATACTATGACTTTTTTTCACGAAAATTGCGACATACTATACTATGACTTTTTTTTCACGAAATTTCGACATACTATACTATGACTTTTTTATCACGAAATTTCGACATACTATACTATGACTTTTTTTTCACGAAATATCGACATACTATACTATGACTTTTTTTTCACGAAAATTTCGACATACTATACTATGACTTTTTTTCAACGAAAATTTCGACATACTATAATATGACTTTTTCTTCACGGAAATTTCGAAATACTATAGTATGACTTTTTTTCACTAAAATTTCGACATACTATACTATGACTTATTTTTCACGAAAATTTCGACATACTATACTATGACTTTTTTTTCACGGAAAATTTCGACATACTATACTATGACTTTTTTTTCACGAAAATTTCGACATACTATACTATGACTTTTTTTTCACGAAAATATCGACATACTATACTATGACTTTTTTTTCACGAAATATCGACATACTATACTATGACTTTTTTTCACGAAAATTTCGACATACTATACTATGACTTTTTTTCACGAAAATTTCGACATACTATACTATGACTTTTTTTTCACGAAATTTCGACATACTATACTATGACTTTTTTTCACGAAATTTCGACATACTATACTATGACTTTTTTTTCACGAAATTTCGACATACTATACTATGACTTTTTTTTCACGAAATTTCGACATACTATACTATGACTTTTTTTCACGAAATTTCGACATACTATACTATGACTTTTTTTCACGAAAATTTCGACATACTATACTATGACTTTTTTTTCACGAAATTTCGACATACTATACTATGACTTTTTTTTCACGAAAATTTCGACATACTATACTATGACTTTTTTTTCACGAAAATTTCGACATACTATACTATGACTTTTTTTTCACGAAAATTTCGACATACTATACTATGACTTTTTTTTCACGAAATTTCGACATACTATACTATGACTTTTTTTTCACGAAAATTTCGACATACTATACTATGACTTTTTATCACGAAATTTCGACATACTATACTATGACTTTTTTTTCACGAAAATTTCGACATACTATACTATGACTTTTTTTCACGAAAATTTCGACATACTATACTATGACTTTTTTTCACGAAAATTTCGACATACTATACTATGACTTTTTTTCACGAAATTTCGACATACTATACTATGACTTTTTTTTCACGGAAATTTCGACATACTATACTATGACTTTTTTTTCACGAAAATATCGACATACTATACTATGACTTTTTTTTCACGAAAATTTCGACATACTATACTATGACTTTTTTTTCAAGAAAATTTCGACATACTATACTATGACTTTTTTTTCACGAAAATTTCGACATACTATACTATGACTTTTTTTTCACGAAAATTCGACATACTATACTATGACTTTTTTCACGAAAATTTCGACATACTATACTATGACTTTTTTTCACAAAAATTTCGACATACTATACTATGACTTTTTTTTCACGAAATTTCGACATACTATACTATGACTTTTTTTCACGAAAATTTCGACATACTATACTATGACTTTTTTTCACGAAAATTTCGACATACTATACTATGACTTTTTTTCACCAAAATTTCGACATACTATACTATGACTTTTTTTTAACGAAAATTTCGACATACTATACATTGACTTTTTTTCACGAAAATTTCGACATACTATACTATGACTTTTTTTTCACGAAAATTTCGACATACTATACTATGACTTTTTTTTCAAGAAAATTTCGACATACTATACTATGACTTTTTTTCACGAAAATTTCGAAATACTATACTATGACTTTTTTTCCCCGAAAATTTCGACATATTATGCTATGACTTTTTTTTCACGAAAATTTCGACATACTATACTATGACTTTTTTTTCCCGAAAATTCGACATACTATACTAGACTTTTTTTTCACGGAAATTTCGACATACTATACTATGACTTTTTTTTCACGAAATTTCGACATACTATACTATGACTTTTTTTTCACGAAATCTCGACATACTATACTATGACTTTTTTTTCACGAAAATTTCGACATACTATACTATGACTTTTTTTCACGAAAATTTCGACATACTATACTATGACTTTTTTTTCACGAAAATTTCGACATACTATACTATGACTTTTTTTCACGAAATTTCGACATACTATACTATGACTTTTTTTTCACGAAATTTCGACATACTATACTATGACTTTTTTTTCACGAAAATATCGACACTATACTATGACTTTTTTTTCACGAAAATTTCGACATACTATACTATGACTTTTTTTTCACGAAAATTTCGACATACTATACTATGACTTTTTTATCACGGAAATTTCGGCATACTATACTATGACTTTTTTTTCACGAAAATATCGACAACTATACTATGACTTTTTTTTCACGAAAATTTCGACATACTATACTATGACTTTTTTTTCACGAAAATTTCGACACTATACTATGACTTTTTTTTCACGACAATTTCGACATACTATACTATGACTTTTTTTCACTAAAATTGCGACATACTATACTATGACTTTTTTCACGAAAATTTCGAATTACTATAGTATGACTTTTTCACGAAAATTTCGACATACTATACTATGACTTTTTTTTCACGAAAATTTCGACATACTATACTATGACTTTTTTTTTCACGAAAATTTCGACATACTATACTATGACTTTTTTTTCACGAAAATTTCGAAATACTATACTATGACTTTTTTTTCACGAAAATTTCGACATACTATACTATGACTTTTTTTCAACAAATTTCGACTTACTATACTATGACTTTTTATTCAGGAAAATATCGACATTCTATACTATGACTTTTTTTTCACGAAAATTTCGACATACTATACTATGACTTTTTTTTCACGAAAATTTCGACATACTATACTATGACTTTTTTTCACGAAAATTTCGACATCTATACTATGACTTTTTTTCAAAAGATTTTTCGACATACTATAGTATGACTTTTTTTTCACGAAAATTTCGACATACTATACTATGACTTTTTTTATCACGGAAATTTCGACGTACTATACTATGACTTTTTTTTCACGAAAATATCGACATACTATACTATAACTTTTTTTTCACGAAAATTTGGACATACTATACTATGACTTTCTTTTCACGAAAATTTCGAATAACTATAGTTTGACTTTTTTTTCACGAAAATTTCGACATACCATACTATGACTTTTTTTCACGAAAACTTCGACATACTATACTATGACTTTTATTCACGAAAATTTCGACATAGTGTATACTATGACTTTTTTTCACGAAAATTTCGACATACTATACTATGACTTTTTTTTCAAAAGATTTTTCGACATACTATAGTATGACTTTTTTCACGAAAATTTCGACATAATATAGTATGACTTTTTTTCACGAAAATTTCGACGTACTATACTATGACTTTTTTTATCACGGAAATCTCGACATACTATACTTTGACTTTTTTTTCACGAAAATATCGACATACTATACTATGACTTTTATTCACGAAAATTTCGACATACTGTATACTATGACTTTTTTTCACGAAAATTTCGACATACTATACTATGACTTTTTTTATCACGGAAATTTCGACATACTATACTATGACTTTTTTTATCACGGAAATTTCGACATACTATACTATGACTTTTTTTTTCACGAAAATATCGACAATACTGCCTTTTTTTTCACGAAAATTTCGACATACTATACTATGACTTTTTTTTCACGAAAATTTCGACATACTATACTATGACTTTTTATCACGGAAATTTCGACATACTATACTATGACTTTTTTTTTCACGAAAATATCGACAATACTATGACTTTTTTTTCACGAAAATTTCGACATACTATACTAAGACTTTTTTTTCACAAAAATTTCGACATACTATACTATGACTTTTTTTTCATGACAATTTAGACATACTATACTATGACTTTTTTTCACTAAAATTGCGACATACTATACTATGACTTTTTTCACGAAAATTTCGAATTACTATAGTATGACTTTTTCACGAAAATTTCGACATACTATACTATGACTTTTTTTTCACGAAAATTTCGACATACTATACTATGACTTTTTTTTATCACGGAAATTTCGGCATATTATACTATGACTTTTTTTTCACGAAAATATCGAAATACTATACTATGACTTTTTTCACGAAAATATCGACATACTATACTATGACTTTTTTTAAACAAATTTTCGACGTACTATAATATTACTTTTTTTTCACGAAAATTTCGAATAACTATACTTGACTTTTTTTTCAGGGAAAATTTCGACATACTATACTATGACTTTTTTTCACGAAAATTCGAATACTATATATGACTTTTTTTCACAAAATTTCGACATACTATACTATGACTTTTTTTCACGAAAATTTCGACATACTATACTATGACTTTTTTTCACGAAAATTTCGACATACTGTATACTATGACTTTTTTTTCACGAAATTTCGACATACTATACTATGACTTTTTTCAAAAGAATTTTCGACATACTATACTATGACTTTTTTTTCACGAAAATATCGACATACTATACTTTGACTTTTTTTCACGAAATTTCGACATACTATACTATGACTTTTTTTTCACGAAATTTCGACAGACTATAGTATGACTTATTTTTCCCAAAAATATTCGACATACTATACTATGACTTTTTTTCACGAAAATATCGACATACTATACTATGACTTTTTTTTCACGAAATTTCGACGTACTATACTATGACTTTTTTTTCACGAAAGTATCGACATACTATACTATGACTTTTTTTCACGAAAATATCGACATACTATACTATACTTTTTTTTCACGAAAATTTCGACATACTATACTATGACTTTCTTTCACGAAATTTCGACATACTATAGTTTGACTTTTTTTCACGGAAATTTCGACATACCATACTATGACTTTTTTCACGAAAATTCGACATACTATACTATGACTTTTATTCACGAAATTTCGACATACTATACTATGACTTTTTTTTCACGAAAATTTCGACATACTATACTATGACTTTTTTTCACGGAAATTTCGACATACTATACTATGGCTTTTTTTTCACGAAAATTTCGACATACTTTAGTATGACTTTTTTTTCACGAAAATTTCGACATACTATACTATGACTTTTTTTTCACCGAAATTTCGACATATAATACTATGACTTTTTTTTCACGAAAATTTCGACATATAATACTATGACTTTTTTTCACGAAAATTTCGACATACTATAATGTGACTTTTTTTTCACGAAAATTTCGACATACTATACTATGACTTTTTTTTCACGAAAATTTCGACATACTATACTATGACTTTTTTTCACGAAAATTTCGACATACTATACTATGACTTTTTTTTCACGGAAATTTCGACATACTATACTATGACTTTTTTTTCACGAAAATTTCGACATACTATACTATGACTTTTTTTCACGGAAATTTCGACATACTATACTATGACTTTTTTTTCACGAAAATTTCGACATACTATACTATGACTTTTTTCACGAAAATTTCGACATACTATACTATGACTTTTTTTTCACGAAAATTTCGACATACTATACTATGACTTTTTTTCACGAAAATTTCGACATACTATACTATGACTTTTTTTTCACGAAAATTTCGACATACTATACTATGACTTTTTTTTCACGAAATTTCGACATACTATACTATGACTTTTTTTCACGAAAATTTCGACATACTATACTATGACTTTTTTTCACGAAAATTTCGACATACTATACTATGACTTTTTTTCACGAAAATTTCGACATACTATACTATGACTTTTTTTTCACGAAAATTTCGACATACTATACTATGACTTTTTTTTCACGAAATTTCGACATACTATACTATGACTTTTTTTTCACGAAAATATCGACATACTATACTATGACTTTTTTTCACGAAAATTTCGACATACTATACTATGACTTTTTTTTCACGAAAATATCGACATACTATACTATGACTTTTTTTCACGAAAATTTCGACATACTATACTATGACTTTTTTTTCACGAAATTTCGACATACTATACTATGACTTTTTTTCACGAAAATTTCGACATACTATACTTGACTTTTTTCACGAAAATTTCGACATACTATACTATGACTTTTTTTTCACGAAATTTCGACATACTATACTATGACTTTTTTTTCACAGAAATTTCGACATACTATACTATGACTTTTTTTCACGAAAATTCGACATACTATACTATGACTTTTTTTTCACGAAAATTTCGACATACTATACTATGACTTTTTTATCACGAAATATCGACTTACTATACTATGACTTTTTTTTCACGAAATATCGACATACTATACTATGACTTTTTTCTCACGAAAATTTCGACATACTATACTATGACTTTTTTTCACGAAAATTTCGACATACTATACTATGACTTTTTTTTCACGAAATTTCGACATACTATACTATGACTTTTTTTTCACGAAAATTTCGACATACTATACTATGACTTTTTTTCACGAAAATTTCGACATACTATACTATGACTTTTTTTTCACGAAAATTTCGACATACTATACTATGACTTTCTTTTCACGAAAATTTCGACATACTATACTATGACTTTTTTTTCACGAAATTTCGACATACTATACTATGACTTTTATTCACGAAAATTTCGACATACTGTATACTATGACTTTTTTTCACGAAAATTTCGACATACTATACTATGACTTTTTTTATCACAGAAATTTCGACATACTATACTATGACTGTTTTTTCACGAAAATATCGACATACTATACTATGACTTTTTTTATCACGAAAATTTCGACATACTATACTATGACTTTTTTTATCACGGAAATTTCGACGTACTATACTATGACTTTTTTTTCACGAAAGTATCGACATACTATACTATGACTTTTTTTTCACGAAAATTTCGACGTACTATACTATGACTTTTTATCACGGAAATCTCGACATACTATACTATGACTTTTTATTCACGAAAATTTCGACATACTATACTATGACTTTTTTTTCAAAAGATTTTTCGACATACTATAGTATGACTTTTTTCACGAAAATTTCGACATACTATAGTATGACTTTTTCACGAAAATTTCGACGTACTATACTATGACTTTTTTTATCACGGAAATCTCGACATACTATACTATGACTTTTTTTTCACGAAAATATCGACATACTATACTTTGACTTTTTTCACGGAAATTTCGACATACTATACTATGACTTTTTTTTCACGGAAATTTCGACAGACTATAGTATGACTTATTTTTCCCAAAAAATATTCGACATACTATAGTATGACTTTTTTTTCACGAAAATATCGACATATTACACTATGACTTTTTTTTCACGAAAATATCGACATACTATACTATGACTTTTTTTAAACAAATTTTCGATGTACTATAATATTACTTTTTCTTCACGGAAATTTCGAAATACTATAGTATGACTTTTTTTCCACAAAAATTTCGACGTACTATACTATGACTTTTTTTATCACGGAAATCTCGACATACTATACTTTGACTTTTTTTTCACGAAAATATCGACATACAATATTATGACTTTTTTCACGGAAATTTCGACATACTATACTATGACATTTTTTTCACGGAAATTTCGACAGACTATAGTATGACTTTTTTTTCCCAAAAAATATTCGACATACTATAGTATGACTTTTTTTTCACGAAAATCTCGACATACTATACTATGACTTATTTTTCACGAAAATATCAACATACAATACTAGGACTTTTTTTTCACGAAAATATCGACAATACTATGACTTTTTTTTCACGAAAATTTCGACATACTATACTATGACTTTTTTTTCACGAAAATTTCGACATACTATACTATGACTTTTTTTTCAAAAGATTTTTCGACATACTATAGTATGACTTTTTTTTCACGAAAATTTCGACATACTATAGTATGACTTTTTTTCACGAAAATTTCGACGTACTATACTATGACTTTTTTTATCACGGAAATCTCGACATACTATACTATGACTTTTTTTTCACGAAAATATCGACGTACTATACTATGACTTTTTTCACGGAAATTTCGACATACTATACTATGACTTTTTTTTCACGGAAATTTCGACAGACTATAGTATGACTTTTTTTTTCACGGAAATTTCGACATACTATACTATGACTTTTTTTTCACGGAAATTTCGACAGACTATAGTATGACTTATTTTTCCCAAAAAATATTCGACATACTATAGTATGACTTTTTTTTCTCGAAAATCTCGACATACTATACCGACTTATTTTTCACGAAAATATCGACATACTATACTATGACTTTTTTTTCACGAAAATATCGACAATACTATTACTTTTTTTTCACGAAAATTTCGACATACTATACTATGACTTTTTTTTCACGAAAATTTCGACATACTATACTATGACTTTTTTTTCAAGACAATTTCGACATACTATACTATGACTTTTTTTATCACGGAAATCTCGACATACTATACTATGACTTTTTTTTCACGAAAATATCGACATACTATACTTTGACTTTTTTCACGGAATTTTCGACATACTATACTATGACTTTTTTTTCACGGAAATTTCGACAGACTATAGTATGACTTATTTTTCCCAAAAAATATTCGACATACTATAGTATGACTTTTTTTTCACGAAAATATCGACATACTATACTATAACTTTTTTTTCACGAAAATTTCGACATACTATACTATGACTTTCTTTTCACGAAAATTTCGAATAACTAGTTTGACTTTTTTTTCACGGAAATTTCGACATACCATACTATGACTCTTTTTCACGAAAAATTCGACATACTATACTATGACTTTTATTCACGAAAATTTCGACATACTATACTATGACTTTTTTTATCACAGAAATTTCGACATACTATACTATGACTGTTTTTTCACGAAAATATCGACATACTATACTATGAATTTTTTTTCACGAAAATTTCGACATACTATACTATGACTTTTTTTATCACGGAAATTTCGACGTACTATACTATGACTTTTTTTTCACGAAAGTATCGACATACTATACTATGACTTTTTTTTCACGAAAATTTCGACGTACTATACTATGTCTTTTTTTATCACGGAAATCTCGACATACTATACTATGACTTTTTATTCAGGAAAATTTCGACATACTATACTATGACTTTTTTTTCAAAAGATTTTTCGACATACTATAGTATGACTTTTTTTTCACGAAAATTTCGACATACTATAGTATGACTTTTTCACGAAAATTTCGACGTACTATACTATGACTTTTTTTATCACGGAAATCTCGACATACTATACTATGACTTTTTTTTCACGAAAATATCGACATACTATACTTTGACTTTTTTCACGGAAATTTCGACATACTATTCTATGACTTTTTTTTCACGGAAATTTCGACAGACTATAGTATGACTTTTTTTCCACAAAAATATCGACATACTATACTATGACTTTTTTTTCACGAAAATATCGACATACTATACTATAACTTTTTTTTCACGAAAATTTCGACATACTATACTATGACTTTCTTTTCACGAAAATTTCGAATAACTATAGTTTGACTTTTTTTTCACGGAAATTTCGACATACCATACTATGACTCTTTTTCACGAAAAATTCGACATACTATACTATGACTTTTATTCACGAAAATTTCGACATACTATACTATGACTTTTTTTATCACAGAAATTTCGACATACTATACTATGACTGTTTTTTCACGAAAATATCGACATACTATACTATGAATTTTTTTTCACGAAAATTTCGACATACTATACTATGACTTTTTTTATCACGGAAATTTCGACGTACTATACTATGACTTTTTTTTCACGAAAGTATCGACATACTATACTATGACTTTTTTTTCACGAAAATATCGACATACTATACTATAACTTTTTTTTCACGAAAATTTCGACATACTATACTATGACTTTCTTTTCACGAAAATTTCGAATAACTAGTTTGACTTTTTTTTCACGAAAATTTCGACATACCATACTATTACTTTTTTTCACGAAAACTTCGACATACTATACTATGACTTTTATTCACGAAAATTTCGACATACTGTATACTATGACTTTTTTTCACGAAAATTTCGACATACTATACTATGACTTTTTTTTCAAAAATGTTTCATCATACTATACTATGCTATACTTTGACTTTTTTTCATAACATTTTTGACATACAATACTATGACTTTTTTTCAAGAAAATTTTCGACATACTATACTATGACTTTTTTTTCCATGAAATTTTTGACGTACTGATGACAAAATAAAAAAAGTCACAGTACTTAATGTTGAACATTTTTTTAAAAAGTCATAGTATAGTATGTCGAAAAATTAAAAAGTCATAGTATAGTATGTCGAAAAAAAATTCATCGTATAGTATGTCGAAAAAAAAAAAGGAAAAGTCATAGTATAGTATGTCGAAAAAATTAAAAAAAAAAAGTTATGGTATTGTATGTTGAAAAGAATTGTCATAGTATAGTATGTCGAAAAAATAAAAAAAAGATTTAGTATAGTATGTAAAAACAAAAGTCAGTATAGTACATCGAAGAAATAAAAAAAGTCATAGTATAGTATATCAAAAAAAGTCATAGTATATTATGTCGAAAAAATAAAAAAAAACATAGTATAGTATTTAAATAAAAAAGTCATGGTATAGTGTGTCGAAAAAATAAAAAAGTCATAGTATAGTATGTCGAAAAAATAAAAAAGTCATAGTATTGTATGTAAAAAAAAATTCAGTTTAGTATGTGGAAAATTAAAAAAAAAAAAAAAGTCATAGCATAGTATGTCGTAAAAAAGTCAGTATAGTATGTTGAAAAAATTTTAAAAGTCATAGTATAGTATGTCAAAAATATAAAGAAAAAGTCATAGTATAGTATGTCGAAAAAATAAAGTCATAGTATAGTGTGTCGAAAAAATAAAGTCATAGTATAGTATGTCGAAAAAATTCAGAAAAAGTCATACTATAGTATATCGAAAAAAATTCAGAGTACAGTATGTCGAAAAATAAAAAAGTCATAGTATATTATGTCGAAATACAAGTCATAGTGTAGTATGTCGAAAAACAAGTCATAGTGTAGTATGTCGAAAGAATTAAGAAAAAGTCATAGTATAGTATATTGAAATGAAGTCAAAGTATAGTATGTCGTAAAAATTAAAGAAAGTCATAGAATAGTATGTCCAAAAAAAGTCATAGTATAGTATGTCGAAAAACTAAAAAAAAGTAATAGTATAGTATGTCAAAAAAAAGTCAAAGAATAGTATGTCAAATTTTTTTTTTAAAAAGTCATAGTATAATGTGTCGAAGAAAGTCATAGTACAGCGTGTCGAAAAAATAAAAAAGTCATTGTATAGTATGTCGAAAAATTATGTCATAGTATAGTATGTCGAAAAAATAAAAAAAAAGTCGAAGTATAGTATATCGAAAAAGTCATAATAAAGTATGCCAAAAAAAAGTTGTAAAAAGTTCATAGTATAGAATGTCAAAAATTTCATAAAAAAAGTCATAGTATAGTATGTTTAAATATTCATGAAAAATTCATATTATAGTACGTCGAAAAAAGTTGTGAAAAAGTCATAGTATAGTATTTTTTAAAAAGTATTACATTAGTACTATACTATGACTTTTTGACTTCTTTCGACATATACTAGGACTTTTTCCGACATGCTATACTATGACTTTTCTCACCACTTTTTTCGGCATAGTATGCTATGACATTTTTCATTTTAATCAGTTAATTTAATGTACATTTACAGGAATTTGTTTTCAGTATCTCTCCCAAGGACATGTAGACAGCAGGGTCCAGGGATCGAAGCACCGACGACTGCTCTACCTCCTAAGGTATGTAGCTTAGTTTATCAGTTGTGCTTAATATTTTTGGTACCCCTAAAATTGCATGTGGCCCCAACCTTTTCACCCAAATCAACCTCTTTAACTAGATTGTCATCTATTTTACCCTTTCAACCACACAAAAACTACCTTTCATTCAAACGTGTACTACAAAAATAAAGCACTGTAAACTTTTACTTTCTTTGTGTAAACATTTTAACATAAATTGTCACTTTAAACTGATTTCTCCACTTAGTTATTTTTCTCTGCAGATATTTTTAATGTTGATGTACGTTTATGGTAGCGCTACCAGTACCTCTTTACACTTGGTCTTGGTCCAAAAGAGTCTTTCCTCCGCTGTCCGACGTTGCATCGCTGCACTGGAGTGTCCAAAGCCCGGTTCCGACCTCCGATGTCCGTCACTGCGCCCAGCGGGTCTCTCCTCTCTGCCCAGCCGTTTCCTAGTGATAGACAACGTACAGTACATCCGCGTAAACGTAAACACTGCTGCTGGAACTTAAACAACTCATACAGAGAAATGTTTTTGACTTAATGTTGACGCACCGTGTGTTTCGGTCAGTAGTTGCAGATTACGCGTGGCTCCGGTGTAGACGGCGTGCTTCCAATGCCTGGCTCTTTGTCCTCTGTTGTCACCAAAAAACTTGCCTAAAGGCCAAAACTTACAGTCGAATATGTCAATCCATTTATTTTCACATTACAGCAAAAATCTCTCTCCAAATGAAAACATAACCTCCTTCCTAGGGCTTCGGCCTTTGCGACACCACCATTACCCTGACTCACAAACCAAACAACCCGCTTTGCGACACACCTGAATCAAATTAGTCCACACTACTGTGGTTACCCACAGCGCCACTCACTGGCAGACATTGAAATGGCTCCAACACTATGATATTACTTTTTTATGACATTCTTTATGGCATAGGCTACTATATTATGATTTTTTTTTTTACTTTTTATGACATACTGTACTATAACATTTTTATGATATATGTCTACTATACTATGATATTTTTTATAACATTCTTTATGGCATAGCCTGCTATACTATGACATTTTTATGGCATACTATTCCATGACATTGTACAGGTGCAGCTCAAACAATTAGAATATCGTGGAAAAAGTTCAATATTCTTCTTCAGTTATTTAAGAAAGTGAAAACGTAATATCTTCTAGATTCATTACATGTAAACTAACATTTTTCAAGCATTTTTTCAATTTAATGTCAATTACAGCCTACAGCTGAAAAAAGAAAGAAAAGGGTATCTCAAAATATTAGAATATTTCATTTTGAGTTTGAGTAAATTACTATTCATACAGTGTAAATACAGCGTATCTCTTGGTCTAGTTCAGTACACGCAACTACAATCATGGTGAAGGCTGCTGACTTGACAGTTGTCCAGAAGACGATCATCGACACCCTCCACAAGGAGGGTAAGCCACAAAAGGTCATCGCTGAAAGGGCATGCTGCTCGCAGAGTGTTGTATTGAAGCATATTCACAGAAAGTTGACTGGAAGGGAAAAGTGTAGTAGAGACAAAGATTGTAAATGAGCTTAGTGTGTCAGTATTCATCCATTTGGCTCTGAGTCAGCTCTAATTAATTTGTTGACAGTGCAGGTTATAGGCTATACTGATTTATCCTTCAGCCTTCTGGCTCCAGTTGACTTTCACAAATGGCATGTTATGACACTCTTTGTTACCCTTTTTAGACAGGACAAAACAGAAATCACATTTTAATCAGAAACTCACAGGCCTTGCAGGTGGAAAATTAATTAAGAGCCTGGCTTCATGGTTTTACAGCAGTCCATGGTCCATGTGTTATTTGCAAAACGGCAGTGTAACCAAAATCCAGGGGCACTGCTTATCCTGATAGAAGACTCATTTTTGCCATGTTTAAAGAGGCTGGCTCAAAACACATGCCTATCTATGACTATAATAGCTTTGAATTTGATGCAAAATGGTTAATCTATGTGTGTGTCAAAGATGAAAGTCTATGTTGTCACAGAATATTAAAGCTAGGGTTGGTAATGTTGAGAAACTAGCAAGAGTACGCTAGATTTAAAAAAATCATCCAAACGAAAAACCCAGCCCAGTGAAGCCAACTCTTTTCCAATGAAAGCAGCTAGCAGCACTGGCTCGATAGGTCCTTAAATCTAGTGAATCAGTGTCAGTGTTGTTTTAATAATCTTCAAATGTCATTCATCATTGACCAGCCACAAACATTTTTGTCATAAAACACACACATCTTTGCTATGGGTTGAGTCGCAGCCTCAACCAGCAATAGTGTGGTTGACCCCAATTGGCACTGCCCTCATTCAGTACAATTATTGCCTTGGCAGTGAATGGCAAATGGAAGTGAACGGATGCATGACCGTGCCCTAAACTAGCTAGGGATTAAGCAGCACAGTGAAAATAGACACTCTTTTAAAGGGAAAGAGTGTCACTCAAACGCGACTTAAGTGTTCTTACTGTTTTCTCTCATCAAAGTCACTTTCATAATTAATGTAATTGTTCATGTATACACATAGATTCTTAGATATGTATATATTAATTCCACTTACACTTCAGTGGCAATAGCCAAAGAAAATCCCTGCGAAAAGACCAGAAAGTTCATCAGAACGGTGGAGCAAACTTTTAGTTTTTACTTCACTTTCATGTTGACCTGTTAATTACATTATGATCAGCTGTGAAGCATACAAAATGCTGGTTTCACATCTATAACATAAATGTATATGTACACTATGGAGATTTACCCGATATTTATATGGTCAGAAAATTAAAGTTATTGTTCAATAAAAGTTATTTTTCGCTTGATTACTGTAAATAGCATGTCATTTATAGATTTTAGATTATATACCTCTTTAGTATAAAAAAAGTAAATAGAAGCATGTCTTTTTCATTGTGTGGGATCTACTCATCTTGAAACGAGTACATACATGATGATGAAGCTCGCATAACCTGCCGTTGTGTGACAGTTCATTTCAGGATGAATTTTCGAAGTGTTTCAGATTCCAAACATAATTCTTCTGCAGTATTGGTTAACTGTTGCTCTCTGCTCAGCTGGACCAACAGGTGTACGCCGGTGTAAAGTTTAATGAGGTTTCAGTTACGCTGTGGCCTCGAGCTTGCCTGTAAAAACATAATACACTGAGAAAATGTGTGTGCAAGTGTATACTGTACGCATGCTGTAAGTGAGATTAGGGTCTGTGACACTTTCAACTAGAGAAGGTCAGTGGCTGAGGTTATACTGTATACATCTAATCTTCTATCAGCTCGAGAGCCAAAGTCCTGTCTCCTTTCCTAAACTCTTTTAAATTTATTAGCTTGTCTGAAAAGCTGAAACATGTTTCTCAAAACTCAACCTTGTTATTCAGTTGGCTGTTTTAAGAGGAATTATTTCAGACTGCCCCTCCCCTCACAGGCCACACAGATTGACAGAGTTGCAGTCCAGAAAAGGTGATTTAATCTCTGGACAACTGTGTACGTGCTCGCCTCTAACATCTGATGATCTCACGGCCAGATATGTTCTCGTATTTGTGATTGGCCAGCTGTCCAGATGACGTGAAGGCCAAAAGAAAAGCAGTGGGGCAAAACAATAATCCGTAAAACAATTTTGGTTTCATCTCTTGAGGCTACGTTAAACAATATTAGGGCTAAGCCTCAAGCCGGGTGATTGTGGCTTGAAGCCTGTTTTTATGCAGAGAAATAAGTAAACTAAGACCACTTCAAAAACAGATTGTTCATAATTGTAGATCCTTGTGAAAGAAATCAACCAAGAACACTGTTTTAAACGATTAGATATTTGCACAGCAATAATATATTTAGATGAGAATCTATGATATAGAGCTTTAAAAATTATCTTTCCATAAAAAACTAATTTATAGTGAATTTAAAGGACTTGTCTACTATAGTGTGTTGACAGTCAAACACGTTTGTGTAGACAGGTTTACCACAGGCCAGTCAAAGCGAGTGCTCTCTCATTTAATTAGTCTGTGCTAAACCTCTTTGAGGCCCGAAATCATCCCAACAGCAATCCACACAAATCTCCGCCCTCACTCAGTACGGTTAAATTAGCCCACATGCCCTTGATCTACGAAAAACATGTGTATCACCGCATCCAGTCACACCACATCTCTCAACACACATACCTGAATGTACAGTTAAGATGTACAGTTAAGGTGTACAGCTAAGAGTTCTGTCCCAATGTAAAAACTAATCCTAATCTGTCATCACATCTCAACAACAGCTTTTTCCTGCTGAAGGTGAACATTGATATAATTTATCTGTCTGAATTTTTCTCATCTAATCTGGCATAAAATCTCATCATCACACAGTGAATATCTGAAAATACCAAAGATTTTCTTAATTAAGGTGTGATAAATATAACCTACAAATGATCGCTGTCAACAATCTGAGCTGAGGTTAAATCCAAATTAGTGTCTAATTAAAATATGCACAATGAAATGCTGCAACTACAGAGTTGTCTGTCTCTGAACTGATGTTCCTTTTTTAAAAAAAAAGAACATGCTGTAATGTATGTCATTTGAAAGCAGGGGGATTTAGAGACTTTGGAGACACGTGCACAGACAGCTAGCCTACTTTGAGACGACCACTTTACAGTATGAGATCAGACAGAAAGAAGAGGAGGAGGAGACGAGACACGAAGGTCAGCATCTTGCCTTCTGAGGGGAGTTACATTACAGAGCTGTAGGACAAACAGAGAACACAGAGAGTTTTGTTAGCTTGACTTTGCATCATTTATAGTAAAGAGTATAAATTTGATATTGCAAAAGGCTGGAAGAGAAGAAAACAGAAAGAATAATCAGAATCTCCTGCCCTGAATTATTGAGGCATCATGACACAGCAGGTCAGTGGCTCACCGTTCCTCAAGCCCTTCTTTCTGAAGACACCGGTCAGAGTGGTCAACCCTCTGCGACAGAGACGACACACGCTCCCCGCCAGCGAGTTCAGGAACCTCACGCCACAGGACGCCATCAGCGTGTTTGAGATAGAGAGAGAAGGTAAGTCAAGTTTCTGCTCACCATATAACAAACCCGATATGTGCTTTAACACTATGTATCACCAGGAAAGAACTTGACTGAATTTCTATGTGTGTTTGATGGCGGGAATATATTGTATTTTCTTTTCTGTCATTTAGTTTATTTGAGAAGGGACAGTGCAAAACAATAAATACACATGGTATTAAAAAAAATGCCAGAATTAGCCAAAAGGCTATTTTTTCATCTGTTGACCCTGGTCAAGGTGTTACAGAAGGCATCCTGAAATACATCAGAACAAAAACATAAAACAGGACGTGCAGTTTAAAAGTTGGAAAAGGACACACAGTTGTTAAAAGCAGTAGAAGCATAAAACAACATTGCAGACAAGCAGGACATATAGATAGAAGCAGCAAAAAGAGTTTAGTGCCGACATGTGTGTATTAATCATCCATTGTTTGAATTTGGTACTGAAAGATCTATAGGTGTTTAGTTGTCTGATGTGAGTTGGAATTATATTCCACTCTCTTGAACCTCTGACAGACCAGGCTGACTGGCTTAAAGCACTTTTCCGCAGAAGAATAGTGTAATCTCCTCTTAAAGACCCCGTAGTGACACTATCTGTACTTGTGTTGATAGAAGCTACAAGTGGTGGTGGAGCTAAGTCATGGATGACTTTGTATACCAAGCACATTGGGGAAGATACAAATTTATCATAGTAACATTTTGCTTTTGGATTTTCAGTATTGTCTTAGTGCCAGTTTTACCTTGGAAGGGAACACATTTCTTTCATCCCGTAGTCTCTTCCTGATCTTCATCATCATTACTCCCAGGATATGACCCACTGAATTAACTGGTTCTTTTCGTCCCCCCACCAGCATTTGTCTCTGTGTCTGGAGAGTGTCCACTTACCCTGGATGAAGTGCTTAACTTCCTGGGTCAGTGCCCCGAGCTGTCGCTGGGTTGGTTCGAGGAGGGACAGCTGGTAGCTTTCATCATCGGCTCTGGCTGGGACAAGGAGAGGCTCTCACAGGTATTAAAACACTTAGAAAATGTAAAGAATATGACAAACCTCGCTTTTCCATGCAAATCCCTGATTTTGACAAACCTGCTCTGATGCATGTCAATTTTGCCTCATGAGTGCTTTGACTCTGCCTCTTTTCTCCAGGAGGCAATGACTCAGCATGTCCCAGGCTCCCCCACTGTGCACATCCACGTGCTGTCAGTGCACCGTCACTGTCGCCAGCAGGGCAAGGGCTCCATCCTGTTGTGGCGCTACATGCAGTACCTGCGCTGTGTCCCGGGCCTCCGCCGAGCTCTGCTGATTTGCGAGGACTTCCTGGTGCCTTTCTACGTCAAGGCCGGCTTCAAGGAGAAAGGGCCATCAGCCATCTCCATATCCAACATGCAGTTCCAAGAGATGGAGCACATGCTCGGCGGGCAGGCGTACGCACGGCGGAACAGCGGCTGCTAGTCCATGAGCACCCTGCCCCACCCTCCTCCACTTACTCACCTCTAACATGGAATCAGGGCAGATAAGATTAATAAAACACAGCCAACAGATGGACAGATAGAGGCGCAGAGCCAGCATGCACCTGTGGACTCCATTCACTTATTATTTGTCAAATTGTTCACAATTCACTATTGTAATCGAAGCAATTTATTGTAAATTTTCAGCATTATATCTGGAGTTGTGATGTAAATACTGTTCTATTTTTGTAAACCATATAAATCAAAAGGTTTGATGTGATGACTGTAAGAGTCACTTAAGGACGTACACAATAAAAACGCTTGGAATGTCAATTGAATATTTGTAGCAGATATTTGCCGTTTCTTTGTTGCATAATTTGAATAAAACAATCTTTGAGAGAAATTTTAATTTGTAAATTTTTTTTTACTGTTGTTTTCAGTTACATGTGAGTAGACAGGTAGCTAAAACACTACCGTGTTCAAAACAATCATCACTTCTTGAGAAGCAATAAACAAATAAAAAGAAAACATTCGAGTGCTCAGCATAATGTAACAAAAATATGGCAGTAGTTGGTACATTTATCAACAAGGCACCAACGGTATCAAGATTTTTGTCCCTGCTTCTGTATGAGGTTGCCTGAATAATAAAAACCTATGTCTGGAGTGTGAATGTAAAGTAAAAAATATCCTTCTCTCTGTACCAGCGCTGGCTTCTCTAATTCCTGCCTCGCATGTAAACGGCAGCTGGAAATTTTGATGAGGTTCAGAAGTGCCATACCTTTGTTTCACTGGACAGTGAAGGCGTGATAATGACTGCCGGTGAACAGGGAGGTGATTAAAGGAAGTGTTTAAGATGAGTGGCATAGTATTCATACTGACAGAGTAAAAAAACACAAGTATATCGTTCACAGAGAAGGGGACAGTCCCCCAGTCACACAGGGGGCCGGGTGGAGACACAGACTGGCTGATATCATCTGTTAGTCCACCTCTTTTGACCTGATGCCTTCCTGTTGTGTCCACCCTTCAGTGGAGGTGAGCGTTGAGGTCGTACTTCTCGCAGAATTTGTCCGTGAAGGGGATGCAGGTGAGCAACTCGCACCATTCACACTTGATTGGGTAGACGTAGAAGAGCACCACGAGGCCTGAAAAGAGCCCGACAAACACCAGCAGGAAAACGATGATCTGACAGCGCTTGCGGTACAGGTCCATGCGGCCGAAGCTGATGTAGGGTAGGAAGGCGAAGGACAGGAAGAAGCCAGAGATGAAGCCACAAATGTGGGCGAAATTGTCGATCCATGGCAACAGCCCAAAGGCAAAGAGGAAGAGCACCACGCACAGCAGCTTGGTGAAGGCCCTCCAGGGCTGGGCAAGGATCTGCCAGCTCTGAAACAACTCCACGAACAGGCAGGCCAGGATCCCAAACTGAGAGCCGGCTGGGCCCACCTGACACAAAGACGGCAGAGAAAAACATGTTCACAAACATTTATAACATGATTTAAAAGTGTGTGCATTATATGGTGTTCTTAGTAAACCTGATGAGCACCCAAACAGGAAATCTTTGACCAGGGGCGGTTCTAGGATCAGACCTTTAGGGGGACTAAGCCCCCAATGAGAATGTCACGTGTAGAGTCAAGGGCGTAGGTTTCGTTTCAACATTGGGGGGGGGGGGGGACACATATTAAATTTTGAGCATCAAACACTTCATTTCCTGCATTCTGGTGAGTATTTATGCATCAAGTTATGGTAGAAATGTCTTTTTTAAATGAAAACACAAAATATAATATATGCAGTACTTCCAAGACTGTTCAGGGACCCCAGTACGCAGAAATATTCAAATTCACCATTTTTAGAATAGGAGAAAACAGCATTTATACTGCATGCAAAAAAATGCATGTTTTTTGCCCAGAACTCATTTTCAGTGAGATATCATGAAGTCAGAGGTCAAGGGACCCCTTTGAAAGTCCCCATGCTTGTTTTCCCTCGCCAAAATTTAGCGTAACTTTGCAGCGTTATTTAGCGTTCTTCCCGACAAGCCAGCATGACATGGTTGGTACCAATATATTCAGTGTAGCCTTGAGACTTAAAAACAGTAATGTTGGTGGTCTCAGAGGGTTTTATAATTATTTTTTAGGGGTGCTGAGATGAAATTTAGGTGTGCTTGAGCACCCCTGAAAAAAGTCTAAAATCGCCCCTGTCTCTGACACATAAGATGTCTCATGAATGCACTGTGATATGTTGTGGGTGTTAGACTGGTGATCACCTCTGCTCTGTAGGGCAAAAAGATGGCTGAAGCTAAGTTGCCAGTGATGCCACTGAGAATGTAAATGATTGAGATGCGCAGCCAGCCCGCCAGCTTCTCCAGGTCCCTCAGGATGGTCATCTGGAAAGCCACCGACACCAGGCAGTGAAGGATCCTGGGAGGACGGTAAATGGACAAAGTGCTCATGTGTGTGCAATGTGACGTGTGTGTGTGTGTGTGTGTGTGTGTGTGTGTGTGTGTGTGTGTGTGTGTGTATGTGTGTGTGTGTGTGAGTGTGGGAGAAAAGCTGCACGTGTTGAGAAGATAATTCCTCTGTGTTGAGGAGGCAAACCCCTCAGCAGACCGATGACTTTGCCCATCAACAAAATCGGTCTCTATCTCATTGAAGCTTAATGAGTTCGTGTAGCGAGGGCACTTTGTTTAATTACCCAGGAGACAGATAACAGACAGCACGAAGATGAAGCACTGCTCCTCTTAACAGTGAGGTCAGCTCTTTGTGCAGACTGACTGACAGGTCTGAACTACACCAAAGTAGTTCTGGCAGTCTGAAATATACAGTGCATAACTGCAATTAATTAATCTGCACATATTTAACATATTTGTGACATACAGTACGGAAGAACAGTGAGTCGAACTCCAGCTATAAGTGAATAAATAGATGATTCACTAAATTGTACCGAAGTATCTTTATTCAGACAATCTTTTATCACAGGAATATGGAAGTACTTTATTTTATTGGACTACCCATATACTATTTATTCCAACATTTCCTGCATGTGGGAAATATTTTCTGTGATAATGTAGGAAATAATCGCCTCAATTACCACTTAGTTTTTGTTTTCACTGCTTATACAGTGTTAGAGCACTGACCTGTGCTATTACTGTGTGTGTGAAGGTCAAGCAATGCAAAGTCAAGGTTGGGGTGATTTCAGTGGCTATGATACACTCTTGTTTTGCCAGCCTTACAGAGAAGTTATTAGAACTTATTACACGGTTGTGTTGAATACTCGATTCTGATTGGTCAATCACGGCATTCTGCGGTCTGTAATTCCTTTAAAGCAGACCGTTGCTATGTATAACAGACAATTGCTATGGGCGCAGTTCTGATGTTGGACTCTGGTGGACCGTTTTTCTGTCAAAATGTTGATTTCTTAAGTAAGTAGCCGTGTAATAACCGGGATAATGTACAGCTAGCGGGTCACTGTTGTGAAAGAAGCCCCTTCAGGGCGATGATTTACTGTTTCGATTTTACAGTAAATCTTTATTACATTGAACTCTACTTGATTTGTTTGAATTATTATTTTAGGAGTAATTATAAAGTGTGGTAGGGATTCTGAAACCATCTGGTCCCGTTGAAGATTTCCTCCCACATGCACTCTTTTATTTCTATTATACATAACAACCAATAACCTCACCTGTGCTTCTGTAAGCTTTATCTTCTGCTGTCCTGTTTTTTCTTTTACATATTTGCTGAATGTCTCTTTATCTTTCTGTGCATTTGTTTTGTTGTGATGCGAGTATGAAAACACCAAGAGAAGAGCTACTGACAGCTGGAGCCAATTTCCTTGTATGTGCCAAACACATTTGGCTAATAATCCTGATTCTGATCTTTTAATCATCCTGTTCCTCACCGCTGGGTGAAAAACACGGATCTAGTATATCAGGATGAGACAAAGTTGACTTTCATCTCTTTTAAAATTTTGTTTTGACTGATTCACAGGCTGATAGGCTGACCTTTTCTGCTAAATTGTGCTTCTGGTTTGCAAGTTTTGCTTACATTTGTACTATTCGGTAGAAAGTGCTTTACATATGTAGGGTTTTTCTTTTTTATACTACTACTTTGAATCTGAAAATACCTGCACAAAACAAAACCATTAAAAAAACCTCTCAGAATATAGCTTGTATAACAATAGTACAATAAAATACATCATTTCAAATCTTAGAGTGAGCAAACCTACTTGCTGAAAGCTACTGACTCACCCAGCATGCAAGAAAAGTGAGAGCCAGAGCCTGTAAAACTGATCTGGGATCTCGGGGTTGAGGAAAGGCAACAGTCCACACACATCGTCCATGCAGTGCACCTGAAGAAGGACATAGAACAGCATATTAAGTAATGTTCCTCAGTCATACACATTATATTAATGCAACAATCACAGATCACAAATGACATGCAAATGAAGACAGACTCAGACTGGTATTCAGGAAGTATACAAAATAGTACACCAGATTAAAGATAGCAACAGATGCAGGGCAAATTAAGTTTTGCACTTTTTGCATTAAATAGCTTCTCTCTTTTTTTTCCCCATGAGAAAATAAAATGCCTCATTTGTGCATAATAAGGAGAAAGTTGCTTACTTGAGAGCAGAGAGTAGCCTCCTCATGAAAGTAGCCGTTCATGAAGTCACAATATTCCCGGGATGTGATTTCACACCTTGAAGAAAACGAGCAGCAATTACTAAATTAAGCAAATAGTCATACATCATGTTTTATTTTTACTAGTCCAGGATATCGTTCATCATACTGTAGGTACATCAGCTCTGCTCACCTCCCCTTGGTTCCAATGCAGCATGGTCGGCCTGTGATGGTACAGTCTATATGAGGCAGGTTGGTGTGGTTCCCTGTGTTGTACCTGGTACAAATCTAAAAGCCAAAGCAGTTTTTTTTAGTTTTTTGTAGCAGCGATTTAGTTTTAAATCTTCATCAGTGAGAAAATGTGATATATTTTTGGACTGTCTTAGACCACAGGAATAACATGTAGGAATTTTGAAAATGGGCATAGTTCCCCTTTAGCTAAAATGTGATATCTCTTTTCACAGGTCACACTGACCTTTGACCAACAAAATCTAAGTGGACATTTGTGCCAAATTTGAAGAAATTCCATCAAGGCATAACAGAAACATGTGATTGGTTGATGCTTCACCGCGTCATTGGAGCGCTGTAAACAGTTGAGACCAGCTCAACTTTATATGTAGCGCGTCGCCCCATGATTTTTTAGTATGTCCTAAACCTTAGTAAGAAACCAATAGTACACAAAATATTACGGTATGCAAACACTGGACACTACGGCGGCATAAATATCCATATATCATATGTGAGTGATCACCCATGATATAACTTTTCAGACATCTATAATTTCCCTCTTTATGCCTAAATACCAGACAGGTTTTACTGCACTCACTGGCCACTTGCTGATGTCATCAGGCCATTCATGAGGAGATACTGAGGCAGGCTCTAGACATGTCCTGTAATGAGACAAACAATATGCACGCATTATATTTACCAGCTAGAATCAGTTCATTTTAAATACTGTTTGCAATGAAATAACTACTAGTGAATCTTACCTGGGATCCTGATGGCACACAGAACCGTACTGTCTGTCTTTACCATGTAACTGGGGTGTGCTGGAATGCCTCGGCCACTTTACCCACACAGCTAGAGTACTCTAGAAATAAAACCACAAAAGAAAGGGTTAGATGTTCCCACAGCTTCTATCTGTAGTTGAATTATAAAGGTCGAGGAACACAAAGAAGAACAGGGTTTGTTTACAGACCGAGCATTCCTCCTCTGAGGTTTGGACGCAGCCGGAGCGATCGTTACGCACACAGCAAGCAGAGTTGCGTTCGATAGCTCTCTTTTCCCTGATAAGATCATGCACTTGTTTGTCCTGCCGCATACACGGAGAGAATTTGGCCCCCAAGTGGATCAGAGCTTCCTAACAATGCAGAGATAAAGGAAAAAAAAACATCTAAAATGTAATGTTTATTTAAAGACATTTACACAGGATTATTTCTTGTATTCTTGATCTTCTATCAAAAGAAGAGCGCTCACCGACCCCGGCCCGATCCAAAAGTTCTCCTGCTGTACAAACTTGACATTTTCATACACACCTTTGTTTCTTAAAACCTAAATCAGAAGAAATCACAAAGAGTACAATCAATATGAGATAAAAATATGGTGAAAGTGTGTTAACAAATCAAAACAACTGAGCCATTACTCACAGAATCAACTGTCTCATGCTGGGAGAAGCCCACTGGTGCAATACCATAGATGCATACAGCCAGGATAGTGATGAGCAAATGGACAACGGTGATCCAGTATGTAAAAAAAGGCCTAGAGGAGATAGAGAGTGTGTATGTTAAAAAAAAAAAAAAGAACAGCAGCGCTCATCATCCATCACTGTCATCCACTGAGGGAAGCAGAGAGAAAGCGCTGATTAGTCAGGTCTGTGAAGAGGTGCAGTACCTGTGGTCATCCATGTCCTCTATCTGCCTCTTGACGTAGCTGTCAATGCGCTTGCGGTAGGTGCGGTTTGTGAGCTTCCCTACCATGCCCAGTCCATAAGGCCTCTTCTCTCGGGCAAAAAGCTTCTTGACAGGTACAACGATGCGCTGGCCACGCCGCTGCCCGGTAACACTCACCACCTCCTGCCGCAAGGGCACCTTTGGTGGTCCTGGAGTTCCTTCTTTGGCTTTACGCCACCCTCGCTCCAGGGGTCTGGAAGAGTTAACAGAGGAGACGGCACTTGATTACTTTAAAGGGGAGACACCCCGGGTGAATAGGGTAAAATAAATAACTAATAGATATCACCATGAAACTTCCCCAGTTGATTACTTACATTGAGACAATTATTTTGTGTATTACAAGTTTTCTGAAATGTTATCTTATGTGCTAATTTGCATCCATTTCCAGAACAGAAATCTGAACATTGGATAAAACCATGTTCAAAATTCTTGTTTCATTTTGTTGAGATATCAGAGCCAAATTAGTTTTTACTGAGGAAACTTTCGATATCTCTTTTTATCACTCCGTAAATCAGAAAATACTGTCAACAGCCATAAAGAAAATCAATTTTTTTCCCTATTTTTAGGAATAAAATGTTGTATAAATCAGGCTATGAATGATATATGAACAAATTGGTCTGTAAAAATCTTAGATAGAAATGAAACTGGGAAGTTTGGTGTATGTAAAGTGCTACTGAAGTGGAGATTTAGTGTGAGAAAAACCTAATTGAATGAGAAAATGAGAAAACAGCGTGTAAAGATGAAGACACCCCAGGTGAATAGGGTAAAACATTTAACTAATAGATATCACCATGAAACTTCCTCAGTTGATTACTGACATTAAGACTATTATTATTTGTATTACAAGTTTTCTGAAATTGTATGTAAAAATATGCAAATGAGGCATTATTTAATGCTAACTTTTGGTGAATTTTGGAGCAATTTACAGACACAAATAGACAAAGTAGTAAAATAAACACCTAAATGTGTATTTTGGATGTTTTCTTTCCACTAGTCTGAAAGGAGACGTGTTATGGAAGCAAAATAGCCCAAAATCTCAAAATTGACCAGTGCATTTTTGGGCTGGGCTCTTAAGCGTTCAGGGGCGTCATCTGGCTATATCAACAACCAGATCAATAATATTCATATTTTTGTCAGATTGGTTATCAATAGAGCTGATGTGAAAATCTCTCTGTGAGAACTGTTTTCCAGTAACATGGATCGTGTTAATCATTATTTTAAAAACACTGGTATCAGCACAGCCTGAATGACTAAAACTGTGGCCACAGTACGGTAACTTACAGCATGAGATGACTTCTCTCCAGCTCTGTCTTGTCAAGGGCGCTGCCTGTCAGCTCCGTCTCATCCTTCATGCCACTGGGCTCTGCCTCTTTCATGGCCGCCTCAGACGGCGACTCAAACACCTCGTCTGCGTACGTGGACAACTCATCATGCATCAGAATGTCCTAGAAAGAACATCGTGGAAAGAAAACAGTGAGTAGGGGTGCAACGAATCGTAATCCCATGTGATGAGAATTATTATTCACAGGTTACACAGTAACATAACAATGTTGTTGTTTTTCCCGTCTTACTCTGGCAAAGAAAGATGTGTCCAGTTCATCAGGGAAGTCGATCATGTCCTCCTCCATGAAGCTGGCAGGGGTGAAGCTGCGTCTTTGGGTCCGTCTTAGAGTGCTCTCCCGTATTGAGCGCCCCTGAGAAACAGCCAGTAGTTAAGTAATAAAGTACCAATATAGTCCAATAACGTACAGAAAGGAGCATGTACTGTGTTTCCTGTTTATTTGAGTATATATGTTATTTAAGCAAGCATTGTACATATGGGTATTAATCTGTTCAGTGGATCTCATCCCTCTCACTCACCTTGACCAGCGCTGCCGCGGCCCTGAAGCTCATCTTCGCCACAGACTCCCTCTTACGTCGACGAGGCAGTCGGTTGAGACCTGAGCGGGAGCTGGTGAAGGAACAAAGCGAGGCGGCTCCAGGGGTGATGGGGGTCTGAGGCACGCTGTAGCCATCCACCTCCTCCACCATACGGAAGGCTCGTCCTCGCGCCAACGGGTCCACAATCTGGAGACCAATGGGTTCAACAAGTGGTGGTTAGAAAGAGCCAAACAATGAATTATCAAGAGAGACAGTCATATTTTACCTCAGACATTCAACACATTTAACACAAGAGACAGGCTCAAAATAAAGGGAATTTGCACCTGTGTGCCAAGTTGATGTCCCAGTGATATATTCAAGAACATCAGCCTCTAATTTGTTTCGTTTTTCAGGTTAAAGCACATGATTTTCCACCATCTGCATGACATATTTTCATTAAAAAAATGGATTCAAATAAGAACAGCATTAAGCAAAGCAACCCACTTTACCTTTTGCATGCCATATTGTGAGGAGGGGACGTAGAGAGGAGGCGGCGTCTCCGTGCTGGTTAAGGAGATGTTGTCTTGGCTGGGCAGATCCATCTCTCGGATCACCTGTGGTTTCAGCTTCCCATAGCGCAGGCTGCAGTGGCGCAGGCTTTTCCTCTGCCATTTCTGGGTGGCATCGCCGTCCTTACTGACCCCAAACCAGTCCGCCGTTCCCCTAACACCACAAACACTGACCTTTCACAAAACTCGCACACATGCTTCATTTCTCACAGAGAGATTAAATGCTATCTGGCACGGTGGAACTTGAGGTGTAGAGGCACTCATTGATGAGCCCTGTATATGGAGGAATGGGTCGGCAAACGTGTGGGACTGATAAGACTGCACTTCCCCGGATGTAGAATAAAATAGTGCAAGTAATAGTGCAGAGTAGAGGGAACAAGTCTGGGCATGTTTATGTCGAAACACACCAGGAAAGACAGGTACACACAGACTAAATGCATGGAGGAGAGTCACATGTTCAAAGAAAGAGAGAGCAAGAGAGGGATTTACTGCAAATAAAGCCCAACTTATTCAGATTTCTCTAATCTTAATTGACACAAGCTGACGGCAAATCCAATTAACAGAGAACGGGGGGATTTTTCAGAGGTTTTAATTGTGTCCTACTCCACTCCCATTCCACCACACGTTGATGAATATACATGCAATCACGTTGTTGAAGTTGAAGTCTAATAAGTACCAGAGCAAACAACGTTATTGCACCCCGAGGGCAGGAAGAGGAAGTGGAAACATTCTTCAAAGGAAAAGTTCAGGCGAGCTCGCTGTTTCTACACTAATTACCAGCTGCAGAGTGAATGTTCAGTGAAGTTTGGTCAAAGTCTATTTCTCACTACCTCAGCTCACTCTTTCTGTCGGTGAATACATTTTGCTGGTTGTCTGGTCCTTTGCTCTCAAACATAGCCTACTTGCCAACCTTGAGACCTCAAAAATAGGGAGGATTTCAAAACCAAAGGGTCAAAAATTTGAAGGCTTTGTTTCCTGCATTCTGGTGACTTTTAAAGAATGACAATTGCGAAGTTATTATAATTATGAAGTACACTGCAACAGCAGCTTTATGTTAAATTGCCTACTTTTAATTTTACTTTTAATTCTCAGGAACGAATACAGACTAATTGGCCCCTGTGATGTGAACTTGTGTGAATCTCTGGCATCATCAGTTTTCATTCATTCACTTGAGTAGGCCTGTTTCTTTCTCCTACTCTCCATTTCCCGCTCCTTCTCTCACTCACTGAAGGTCCTTTCAGACACAACGCAACAACGACACCACTGCGCTCTGAAACACATTACGTTCAATGGCTTGCACTGCGCCACGGCGGCTTTTTGCTGCATCGAGCTAAGCCCAACTAGCTGTATTGTTGGAAACAGTACGGCTTATACACGCTGTACGGAGCCAGAAACAGATTGAGATAATGAACAGGAAATAAAGGTGTGAACATTTGTCATAAATCGGGAGAAATGCAGGAGAATTGTGAGCCCGGGAGGACACCGGGAGAGGGCGATGAAAAACAAGAGCCTCCCGGGAAAGAAAAGTATGCTCTCAAAATATGTGTCAGTGACAAAATTGTACAGCTATTATTCTAGCATATGTGTGCCTTTCTTTGCAGCAGTGGACATGCCCTCTATGAGTATGTGGTTGAACATAGTCATGGCCCAGACTTATCTAATGAGCATCCACGAAAGAAGCCTTCAGACACGGCATGTCAGCCTTAAAACGCTGCTGGCCCGCTAACAAGTACCACTCAGAAGCAACAACTTGTTGTGATGAATGCTGTTTGCCTGCTCACTGCTCGGCTGGGTCATTACTGCAACTCTTAATAAAGAGGAATTTGTAACTGGAAAATTACTTTGAGATTTTAGTTTCAGGTCCTCTTATGACTCATTTAAAAAGAAATCTTTATGACTCACAGTTGCAACAGCTGGTAACTGAGTGAGAAACAACAACTCTTGTGAATCTTGTGACGTGTAAAGTGAATAAAAATTAGGGCTGTCAAAGTTAACCTGATAATAATCCGTTTACGCAAATTCGTTTTAACGCCACTAATTTCTTTAACGCTTTAACACAACTTGCGATTTTTAGGTTGTAGCGGGCTCAGTTTTAAAGCTAGAGTCAAGCTACTGGCATCATGTGAAACTTGAAAACCTGGCTTGTCAGGAAGGAGGTTAAATAACGCTCAAAATTTAAGCTAAATTTTGGCAAGAAAAAACTGACATAGCCATTTTCAAAGGGGTCCCTTGACCTCTGACCTCAAGATATGTGAATGAAAATGGGTTCTATGGGTACCCACGAGTCTCCCCTTTACAGACATGACCACTTTATGATAATCACATGCAGTTTTTGGACCAGTCATAGTCAAGTCAGCACACTGACACACTGACAGCTGTTGTTGCCTGTTGGGCTGCAGTTTGCCATGTTATGATTTGAGCATATTTTTTATGCTAAATGCAGTACCTGTGAGGGTTTCTGGACAATATTTGTCATTGTTTTGTGTTATTAATTGATTTCCAATAATAAATATATTCATTTATTTGCATAAAGCAAGCATATTTGTCCACTTCCATGTTGATTAAATACTTGACAAATCTCCCTTTAAGATACATTTTGAACTGATAAAAAATGTGTGATTAATCGCGATTAAATATTTTAATTGATTGACAGCCCTAATAGAAATCTAAAATTTTAAAATATTGGCAAAATCATGTCAGAATTATCACTGTAAGCTAAACATACATACAGTATACTCACTTATTTCCTCATAGTGAATAAGTGAGTATACACACCTGACCCTAACACGTGCAGTCTTGTGAAGGACGTCCTGCCGTACCTGAGCAGGGTTCTGGAGAGCGAATGGTGCTTCCTGATGCTGCGGCGAGCAGCCCGCTGCCCCTTAATGGGAACCGTGTTAATCCGCTCAAAGTGCACCCTTCTGCTGCTGCGGCGCAGGGCCGCGAGGTGGCGAGAAGGGACAGAAGGAAGGAGGAGGAAAGAGAAAAGATAATAACAGGCAGTGAGAAGGAAAAGTGCAGCTGGACAGTGCTGTAGCCATCATGCAGAGAGAGCAAAGCAGACTGTTAGGTTAAGACTTGGTTTTCATTGAGATTTACGACATTAGGAAGGTTATTACGAGGCAGATGACAGAAACAGTCATGCAATTTGGGAAAAAAGGAAAGCAGAAATACTGTAGTTAAATGGAAAAGTTATTTTTTGCATGCCATGGGACTCAGGCTGCTAACATCCTCCATTTAACTCATGAATCTTATATAAGCATGTGCTGCTTATATTACTGTAGCATTTCATCCCATAATCTGCACACTCACATTCTAATCTTGAAGCATGCTACAACCCACTTATATCAAGACATTAATGCTGCGTTTACCTCTTTATGGTCTGAGTGATGGATGACTGGCGTTGTAAGACAGGCCGCCGGGTGTCAAAGAGGTCGCGGGGTGGCGACTGGAGGTGAGAGGTCTCCACCGGCATGCTGATACTGCGCAGGAACCCCTGCCTCTTCACCGGCTACACAGGAAAGGAAAGGTGTGAACACAAGTCATGACAAAAAATGACAAAAAAAAAAACGAGAAGGGGATTCAGCGAGAAAGAACACCTGAACAAAAGTGGGCGGCTCGTCTAGTGACATCTGAGCTGTGGGAATGTCCAGTCTGAGCCAGGGAGGCTTCTTCCTCTGCAGGCTGCTGGTGCTCTCCCGCCGTGGTTCAGCCATGTTCTCTGTCCCACCCCAGGCCTGCCAGCTACACAGACAGAGAAAGAGAAGATGACATTATTATGAGGCTCGATGAATCACATTACAGTAATAACACATAATTAATATACTTATTACACGGCTTTGTTGAATACATGATTCTAATTGGTCAATCACAGCGTTCTATGATCTGTTATTTCTTTAT
The DNA here is from genome assembly GCA_916701645.2 of Sebastolobus alascanus. Lineage (NCBI taxonomy): Eukaryota > Metazoa > Chordata > Actinopteri > Perciformes > Sebastidae > Sebastolobus > Sebastolobus alascanus. The sequence goes on along the minus strand of CAKAOJ020000223.1, from coordinate 818,232 downwards.
AGCAGACTGTTGCTATGGCCGCAAGTCTGATCTCGGACTCTCGCTGTACATTATCCCTTACATTAACTATACCCTACATTGTACAATGATTCTATTGCGCAATACTCATTATATATGCAGTCATTAATACTGCATTTATATTGTACATTTCTTATTTAGTTCTTATTTATAGTATACTAGTCTTGCATTTACATTTAAAACTTAATAGATCCCACTTCTCAGCATTTTTATTTACTTATTTACACTGTGGTTGTATGTCTTTGATGCACATTTTTGTACATATTTTTATTTCTTATTTAATATTTTCATTATTTATTCATATTTCTCCACATATATTGTGTTATATATTGTAGCATTATGTGCATAATTTATATGTTACATACCTCTTTATTTCTATTTTTCTTATATTTCTTTATGCTTTTATATAAGGGCAACTGTAACGTCCCAATTTCCCCGGGGATCAATAAAGAGATAATCAGAATTTAAAGGAGCAGTGTGTAGGATCTGACGGTATCTAGCGGTGAGGTGAGATTTCAACCAACTGAAGAAGCCTCTCCCGCGTGCCAAGCGCGTTGGAGAACTACGATGGCTGACGCGATAACGTGAATGTCCCTCTCTAGAGCCAGTTGTTGTAAGAGTAGCGTAGGTCATTTGGAGCAGAGCCAGAGCGAGGAGTGTGTGTGTAAGAGGAAAGCTAACAGTGTTTGGTTTGTCCGTTCTGGGTTGCGGTGCAACATGGCGGTGCAACATGGCGGACTCCGTGGAGAGGACCCGCTCCCTATGTAGATATAAACGGCTCATTCTAAGGTAACGAAAACACAATGATTCTTATTATCAGGTGATTATATACTAAAGAAAACATACTTATTAATATTATATTACATTTCTGCCAATAGATCCCCCTAAGAGTTACACACTGCTCCTTTAAGGGTATTGTTTGCAGTTATAAACATCATGTTCAAAATAATTTTGTGCTGCAAAATTGTTTCACAAGAGGGTGCTAAGGCCCCTTACTTGATTCGGGCATGGGCGTTCACATATTTCTGTTCATTAGATAGTGAAGGAGAAACCACTGAGAACAGCCAACAGCTGTTTTAGCCCTTCCTCAAAACAGTTCAGATCCACTTAAAAAAAAGCAATAAATACGTGTGCTGGAGAGTGGGGAATTTGCAGTCTTAAAAATAATCCCAGAATTCTACAGTTAAAATCAAACTGAATCCTTCTTTGCGGTTAAAAGTTGCCCTGCATCCAGCAGACATCTATCTATCTAATGACTATGTATGCATTCCCACGACGAGGCCTGTGGAGCAGAGGAGGTGCACAGTAAACCTCAGCTTCAGACAGCCTGCCTGTAGCTGCAGCCTTGTTATCACCAGGCCCTCGTTTTATTGTCCCACCGTCTAACCTCACTACTCTGGGCCTGGTGCTTCATTTCCTGTCATTTACTTAATTCCCATTATTCCCACGGAAAACTGCTCCTTTACCCCTTAACATTACACACTACACAGGCATCATTCGCACTTCGAATGAAGTCAAGCAGTATCCCACAGAAATGTTTGTATGCACAGTTACGCTTTCGTCATTGATTAAAAGCAATCTCTCACTCTGCAGACATGAGGAATGTACAAAATAATGACCGCCTTTCTGCAAAGCACAAATGTGTAAAGTTGCGAAAGCTACAGAGCTGTTACAAAAACCAAATGAATTTGAAGAATCCCTTTCCCGTCCTTAAATTAGTTCTGTTTCTTTCACAAGATGGCATCACTCAGTCTTGATGTCGCATCAGGTCAGCTTTGAGCTTCCAGCAGGTCACGTTCTCAATTCTCTTGTTACAGATACAGAAAAAAAAGTCCACTGCTTTTAGTGGCCACATCTGCTTCCCATTGCCATTTCAACGCACCACAGGCTTCTGTTTTAGACCAAGTGATGATGGGAAGTGTTGTCAGTGGATCTCAGCAGAGACGGAAGGAAAACCTCAGACTGAGGGCAGCGGGGGTCATCACCAATGTGTTAATATTTAAACACGGTCGAGCTCTCGCTGACAGATATTTCTCAATCCACCAGTTCCCAGAAGGACACTGTATTTACTATATCATACGCTGACATTTCTACCACAATAAAGTTACAGAGCGTGCTACAAGAGGCAGAAAAACTAAATGGGATGTTTATAAAACAGCACTAAGTTGTTAGAGTGGGGTTTCATCTTTCAGTCACTGTCAGTCTGGAAGGTTTATTAGGCTTTTACATTGAATGTTGTCTGACCTCCAGTGACATTGTCTGGACTGTGATACCAGATTAGCAGTGCAGACTGGACCAAAGCCGGCTGGTGCAGAGTCAGACTGCAGAGTGTGTGAAACACAGAGATGACTGATGGATGAGGAGGACCAGTAAACAGAGTGCAAAGTGACATATTTTGACTAAGGCTGTCAAAGTTAACGCAATAAAAACACGTTAATGCAAATGTGTTTCAACGCCACTAATATCTTTAACGCATTAAGGCAACTTGCAATTTTTAGGTTGTAGCGGGCTCAGTCTTAAAGCTAGAGTGAAGATACTGACATCATATGAAACTAGAAAACCTAATGAATCCATTGGTATCAACCATGTTATACTAGCTTGTCAGGAAAGAGGTTAAATAACGCTCCAAATTTGCGCTAAATTTTGTCGAGGACAAACTGGCATGGCCATTTTCAAAGGGGTCCCTTGACCTCTGACCTCAAGATATGTGAATGAAAATGGGTTCTATGGGTACCCAGGAGTCTCCCCTTTACACACATGCCCACTTTATGATAATCACATGCTGTTTGGGGCAAGTCATAGTCAAGTCAGCACACGGACACACTGACAGCTGTTGTTGCCTGTTGGGCTGCAGTTTGCCATGTTATGATTTGAGCATATTGTTTTATGCTAAATGCAGTACCTGTGAGGCTTTCTGGACAATATCTGTCATTGTTTTGTGTTGTTAATTGATTTCCAATAATAAATATATACATACATTTGCATAAAGCAAGCATGTTTGCCCACTCCCACGTTGATAAGCATATTTAATACTACGACTACAAAACTCCCTTTAACGTACATTTCAAAGTCAAACAGATAAAAAAAAAATCCCGATTAATTAATTCAATCGATTGACAGCCCTAATTTTGACACATTCTGCTTCACTCTGCTCTACTTTTTTTGTATTACTAAAAAAAGACTGCAAAGTCGTCTGCCTGTAAATGCACTGACAAGAGTCATCACTGCAAATCCTGTATCTCAGCTTGCGCACAACAGCCCTCTCTGTTGCCTCAGGCCAGAACACCCGACATTTAATTACTTTCACCATCAGTCCAAACAGCGGGGCTCCTGATATAGAGCAGAACAGTGAAGGGAGGGGGTATCAGCTTCAGGGTTGCAGATTGGAGCACACTGAAAGGAGACAGCGAGGGAACCTAATTTTCCTCCATGCTAAACATTGTTTGATTGCTTAAGCTTTGGCTCCTGTTTGCCCTGAATGCTGCGTTGATGCAGCTCTGCCTCCAGAGAACGAAGGAGGGACGGCTGAAGCAAACTCTCATTGTTCCTGCTGTGCGCTTCTCCTACTGCTTGAGGCTTTTTTCCTGCCTACTGTCTCCCGCTCCTCTCGTCCTCACATGCATGTGGTCTCTGTGTGAGTGACTGCCATTTACAGGCAATTACAGCTTCATAGTTTCTTTAGGCCTGCTCTCTACTCGCATGCCAGCTTAAACCCACACAGACAGACTTTAAAAAACATTCAAACTATGTAAATGAAGTGAGAGGGCGGCTGAAACTTCTCACAGCTTTAAATGACAGTGAGTACTAAACGTCTGTATCTCACACAGCAGCAAAAACTGTTTTCTGATCGTGCCAAAGAGACTTCAACACATAGACATGTAAAAATATTAGGGCTGCCAATCGATTTAAATATTTAATCGCGATTAATCACAAATTGATCGCACATTTTATAATCTGTTCAAAATGTACCTTTAAGGGGAGATTTGTCAAGTATTTAATACTCTTATCAACATGGAAGTGGGCAAATATGCTGCTCTATGCAAATGTATGTATATATTCATTATTGGAAATCAACTAACAACACAAAACAATGACAAATATTGTCCAGAAACCATCACAGGTACTGCATTTAGCATAAAAAATATGCTCAAATCATAACATGGCAAACTGCAGCCCAACAGGCAACAACAGCTGTCAGTGTGTCAGTGTGCTGACTTGACTATGACTTGCCCCAAACTGCATGTGATTATCATAAAGTGGGCATGTCTGTGAGCCCGGAACAACCTCCGGAAGATCGTTTGCGTTAATGCGTCTAGGAAATTAGTGGCGTTAAAACGAAATTGCATTAACACGTTATTATCGTGTTAACATTGACAGCCCTAAAAGACAGTCTTGCAGAAGATGCCAGCAAAACGTGATGCATTAATGCAGCCATACAGCTATTGTCATGGTTTTCCATTAGCCCACTGATCAGTGGGTTGCAAGAGCATTTGGTCTCAGCCCAAGGTAAACCTCCAACGTTCATCAGACAGCCAAGCCAACTGCCCTGGAAGTCTGTCTCCCTCTTTCTCTCTCGTCCTCCTCGAAAGGCAACATGGCAGCTAAACTGGCATGGGCCTGCGACTCGTGTCTCAGGAGAAGTTTAGCTGGAACAGTTGGCACTGCTCAGCCACCGACTCATTTCTCAAAATGTCAGTCATCTCTCCAATCGAGTGATATTAAATCACTGCGCAGAGAAGCCAGGACTCAAGGCTGAGAAAGACGAGTCTTCATAGGTAGAAAGTCCTTCAGAAGGAGAAATATCCTTGAGGGAAGGAGAGTTGATTGAATTTTTGTGTTTGGCAATTATCCAGGCTGGAGGATTAGCCTTCCCTTGACACTGCGTGTTATCGGTTCATGGTCAAGTCTGACGGTTAAAGAAAATCAGTTGTAAAGTAATGGCTCACTAAGACAAGACTATTGCATTCATTCAACATGACCAGCTGCTTAGCGAATGCACCACAACGTCTTATCTTACTCTCAAGGCGATTGCGCTTTTTTTCTGGTTGAGATGTCGCATGGCAACAATTCAAAGCGTGTAATAGTTTCCTACAGTGTTTACATTCCCAGCACCGATTTCAGCTCACATTCTTTAGACCACGATGATTTAATCTAGGTTCTCAAAAAGATTTGTTTTTACTTTGCGATTCACATCTAAAGAGGGAAAACACCCACGCCCATTACTTTGCAAAGCGCCTCGCATGGTTGGCTTCCTGCCGTCATTCGCTCCTTGTGAGAAACCGACACTTCCTACTCAATTACAAGACCCAAGACAGCCCTGCACGGACTGTTTTTAATTTTGGGGCTGACATTGGCTACTTCTTCTCTCCATTAGGCAGGGACAGGCGGACAAAACACAGAGGACAAGCTGACGTCTCTCCAGGTGCAGGGACGTCCAGCCGGCAATAATGACTGGAGTTGACAGGCATAACCAGCACTCTCTGTCTCCGTCTGGGGAGCCGCGATCTATTGTGATACCGTCTGCATACGAACTCAAGCCCAATGACGTTTTCCATGCCATCATTTAATATAATCACTTGGTAATGGTCTCCAGTGGTGCAGAGAAAAAGGCACTGGTTTGTGACAACAGCTGCCACAGGTGAGGCTCAATCAAAGTCAAACAGATGACTGGCTCAGTGGATGGAGCTCTTAAGTGCCACCTTGAACACATTCAAGACGGAGTAAAAAAAAAAAAAAAAAAAAGCTGAGTGGGGGCTGTGCTACTGCTTCATTTTGTGCTTGTTCATTGTGCACAACATAACCAGTTTTCTCCGACCGCTCTCACGCTTCAAATATGTGCAGCGAGCATTGCCCTCCTGTTTCACATTCATCATAAATAAAATAGTAATCTGGCCATGGCCTCTTTCATATTGAATCCGTCATATTTTCTGCAGATGCCTTGTTTAAAAGCTTCAGTCCCTATTGTACATGAGAGAAATGATGGACAGAGCTTTTTAAACTAAACACGTATAATCTACAATGTACACATAACTCTTCTCTTTTAAAAAAAAAAAAATGTATGAATTTCTAAGGGAGTCTCAAATATTTGTACATTTTTGTAGTCTTCTCTATCCGAGGCCATTTCGAATCCCAGTGCATGCCATACCCACATTCCTCACGATTTCTGGCTGCACTGAACCAAGCTGAAATGGCAGAAAAGGAAACCACATGAAGTCTAACCATTATGGACAGGAGCTGGCTGGTTTCCGGGTACTGTGTGTACTCTACTGCTATGCGCTACTCTGCAGGAGGTCGCTGAGCTGCAGCCACACTGAGGGTGGCTGACAGAGCTGTGTCATAGAGGCTGAGAAAAGCTCAGGTGGCTGGCCAAGTAGGGCCTCTGCTTGCTCCCAACAGGGGTTATAAAGTCAGGGTGGACAGTAGTATACTAGCATGCACTAGGCAGGCGCCATGATGGATGACCTCATTAATTTGGGTAGTGAGAAGGCCGGATACCTCATTCTTGAGAGCTGCAGCGCTTCCTGTCCCCAGGCCTTCGTTCCTCTTTCCCTCTTTCATCCTCTTTCCCTTCCTGCATGTTGCTTCTGCTTCTTTGTCCACTACAGGTCAACTTGTTGACCACTTTGGCTCAAATCATTATTGTAGTGTTATCTAAACATTTTCCCATGTTTTACATAGATATACAGTATATATATAAATATATATATAAATATAATATATACTTTGACAGCCCTATACAGGGTGTCAAAGTTAACTCAATAATAATGTATTAATGCAAATTCGTTTTAACACCACTAATTTCTTTAACGCAACTCGTGATATTTAATTAACCTCTTAAAAACTCTGACGGGCCGCAGATCTTTCGGAGGTTGGAGCAGGCTCAAAGCTCAAAGAGTGAAGATACTGGCATCAAATGAAACTAGAAAAACTAAAAAAATCATTAGTACCAACCATGTCATACTAGCTTGTCGAGAAGGAGGTTAAATAACGCTCCAAACCTACACTAAATTTTGGCGAGGAAAAACTGGCATGGCCATTTTGTAAGGGGTCCCTTGACCTCTGACCTCAAGATATGTGAATAATATATATATATGTATATATACAGTATACATACAAATATAGATATATAGATATATATGTATATATACAGTATACATACATATATAGATATATATATATATATATATACACACTACTTCAGTACTTGGCAAATAAATCTGTTTCTGATGTACTACCAAGCTAATAATATATTAAATAACATTTAATCAAGTGATGTTGCTACAATTCTGTGTAACATCAGCAGGTTTCAGATTATCAGATACTGATACTGTCTTCCTGAAAACCTAGTGACACAAACAGGTTATGTTTGGTTTTCCCCATGCTCTAGCAGTTAGTCATTCACTATAAATGCTCCTACTATCCATTGTTTCTTATGTTTCACTCCATGCTGGAGGCAAGGCTCAACGCTGGAAACAATGGAGGGAAACTAGGCACGGTCAGTCTCCCTGCTATTCTCTCACTAACTAGAAACATTCTTGGTAAAGCCTCTTCTCAATATAAGAACACACAGAAAGCAAATCAGACATTTTCTCAAAAGAAATCGAGATGAGTCGCACTTAATGCTGCCATACAGTAGCTGTAGTTCCCTTAAATGGGATTTCATAATGATGAGCAGAAACTCATGACCACATAGTCACTCTAGTGAACGGGTGGAGACATGTGGGAAACAATATGAAGAAGCAACAGATCTGACAAGTCACCGCGACACACGATCTAAACATAAATCATTAGCACCTAATAACACTACAGGCGTGTGTCTTGTGTGGTTCCTACCGGCATCTGAGGTCCATCTGCGCATTAATTGCAGAACTATGCTTTTGATCTTTATATAGCACATCGTGCTTCCGACCGGGGTTGAATTAAGAAGCCGACAAAACTACAAAGCTACTGATATTTCATTTGGGTGAGGGGAACATAAAACCGAGACAGAAACAGGCACGAAAATAAACGTGTTATACTACAGAGCAGACTTTAACGGCAGGTGACATAACCAGATGTGAAAGTTGATTTAAATACAGAGTTGCATCTGTGATATAAAGCATTTCTCTAATATGTCTAGATTTATCAATTATTTGTCAACTATTAAATTAATTGCCAGCTATTTTGATAATCGATTAATCGGTTTGAGTCATTTTTTACAAAAAAAGTCTCTGATTCCAGCTTCTTAAATGTGAACATTTTCTGGTTTCTTTACTCCTCTATGACAGCAAACTGAATATCTTTGAATTTTGGACAAAACAAGACATTTGAGGACGTCATCTTGGGCTTTGGGAAACACTGATCTGCATTTTTCACCATTTTCTGACATTTTATAGACCAAACAACTAATCGAATAATCAAGAAAATAATCAACAGATTAATCGTAAATGAAAGTAATCGTAAGTTGTAGCCCTCAACGTGTCTCTTCATTCCTGGCTGCTCTGGCGACGATGAAAACCATGTGACTTTAACACATGGCTTCCACACACATTGCTCCTCAGCAAAAATAAAATGGATCTGTCCACAGTCCAAGTTTAAAGCCTTTCTCTCTCTATCTCTCTTTCTGCCTAGCTTACAAGGAAGAAAATACTCCACAAAAAAAAACGCCGCAGGCCAGAGAGTGAAGTGCAACTGAGCACCAGCAAAGCCGCAGTCATCTGAATTGACCCTAGTGACATGTGACAGGCTGTCACACCAAACCTTACGACATTAAAAAAACACAGAGAGAGAGAGACAGCAGAAATATCCGTCGCAGCTGACCCTGAGATCAAGTGTCACAGCTATCTGAGGGGCAGGCATGGTGGGCGGGCGGGCGGGGCTGCTGCTGCTGCTGTGACTTGCAAGGTGGGTGGTTGAGGGTCGGCATGCCCAGCCAAGAAGGGTGGAGCAGCTCGTGCCTTTTCCCATGTTTTCCACAGATCTTTAGCTCAGGCTGTCAGCACTCGGTGGGGTTTTACAATGAAGACTTAACCTTTTACTCTCAGCGCTTTCAGTCCGGGGTGACAGATTTGTATCGGGTCCATTGCCAGGCTGCCTCACTGTCATAACAGTGTTTACTAAATGACAGGAGCGAGTGCCAGAGATATGAATAGCTCACGAAAGTATAAATGGCCTCCTAACAGCGGGCTGTGTGCATGTGGTGTATTTATAGCGCTCAATCGCAAATGTAAGTCTGGATGAAACTGTAGACCAGCATGAAAAACATCCTGCTCCAGATCTCCGGGCTGTTTTCTGTGACTACACCTCTCGAAAGACGTGCACATCCAACTAGTTTTATGGAACTGGATGCGTTTATCTCAGCACCAGAAGCGATATCTGTATTCGCCATCGTACAGCCTGCACCGCTTCTCGTCTTCCTCTACAAAAGCCTTATATATTGCCAGGCGAACGCAGGTCCTAGAAAATTGCACTTGGTTATTTTATCAGCACAACACGCAGCTTTTCCACATGCAGCAATATCCTGCACAGGAAATCAATACGACGGAGAGGAGAGATGTGTTTAGAGTACACAGGAACCAAGATATACAATTACTTTAATCTCAGTGTGTTTACAAACTTAATATCAGCTCTGCTTGGCACAAAGTTTCCTTCCTTCTTGCTATACACAGGTGAAACTTTATTACATGCCTGGCTAATTCAGCACTTGAATTATTTAGTCATTCCGCGCAGGTGAATTATTTACTACATACTTGCTACCGGAGCTGCCGTGAGTCCCCTCAGCTATACAGCATCTCTGTTCTCAGGATTGTTAACGGGCCTGTTTCAGCTCACAACAGATAGTAAAGGCCTGTCTTCACTTCAGTGGAAAAGTAAGACTCACTTAGTAAATCTGTCTCAAGTCTGTGGTTCTAATCCTGAGGAAGAAGCTAAAAACTCCCTCGGCATGGGCTAAATATATATATATATACCTCGCAGGCCAAGACAACTTAATACACAATAACAAGGGAGTTATGTTAATACTGTACGACCACTTCAGTCAGATCAGGTAACACCCTGTTGAATCAGCTCACAGTGAGACGGCCTTCACCGCTTTGGGAAAAAGCAGTTGATAAGCAGTTAGTTTTCGGCTCCAGCTGCCAGACCTGAAACTCTTTGTTTACCGTAGAAGCTTATCTTCAAACTTACTGTATCTCCAGCCGCCTACCACAGAGTGGGAAAATCCAGCAGCCCCTGAAACCGACCGTACAACTGCTCACTGAGCTACAGAGAGCATGTGCATGACAAACACGGACAGTTAATGAAATTCAACAAGACTGTGATACGTCCAGAGGACCTGACCTCATCTCAGAGGCTAACAGAGAAATGTGGTAGATGTTTAAAACCAACAGCTACAGTGTCCAAATAAAAATATGGCTGAAGTTGCACATCTGGCTCTGCAATGTCTAATGTATAATACTTTATAGCAGAGATGTTCCGATACCAATACCAGTATCGGAAATGCGTCCGATACTGCCCAAAATCGGGTATCGGCCAACTCAGAAAAAAAACGCTCCAAAACAGTAGCCTTCGCTGTGCTGTGGTCGTGTCTAGAAGGTAACCCGCAAATTGTGCAATCTGCGATCTGCAAAAACTCTTGCGAGACTCGCTGCCCGACGACCTATCCTAACCTTAACTATTCAAGATCAATGCCTAACCTTAACCATCTCACGCGAGTTTCCCCAACATGCGGGTGCCCTTCTAGACACTACCCTGCGCTGTCGCCCTGGGTGTATCATGGCTGCCACTGGCAACTACTGTTTTAAGGCCCTGATACACCAAGCCGACGGTCAGCCTCCGGACAGTTTGGGGCCGTCGGTGAGCGTCCGTCTGCCTAGTTTTTGTGCTGTGTCCCACATTTTCGGCTCTAGTCAGCCTGTGTTGGAGGTTTTTCAGCCAATTCAGCATGTTGAAAGGTAGTCAGAGAGAGGAAAATGTCAGACATTTGGCAATATTTCACAATGGAAAATCCAACAAGCTGTTAAATATTAATAATGATAACAATATTTTTTTTTTCATCACGCTGGTATCGTATTTTACTCAGTATGAGCAGCTACCGCAAGTTCAGGTATCGGAATCGGTATAGGGAAGGAAAAAATGGTATCAGAACATCCCTAGTTTTTAGAGGGATGACAAGCAATTAGATTAAGCTAAGATTCTGTTTGCACATTACAAGCAATGAATGATAATAATGAAATGAATATAATTCGATTCAAAATGACACGGAAACTCATAAATCTGAATGTCTTTTCCAAAGCATGGAAATACGCACATTTCTATATTAAATTTCCTAATTAGACGAGGTCTTTCAAACCAGACCAAAATGATCGTTTTGGTGTACAGCCGTTGTCAAAGATTTACACTACTCGCCATAATCAGGAGATCAGTGACGTGAGCATCAGACTTTCTGACAAGGTTATTTCTCTCCCCTTGATCTGCCCTGGTTTGGCGCAACATCTCAGATTTATTTCTTACGAAGGGAAGACGCTTTAGACAACAAAAGGAAGTGAGCCATCTTTCTTGCAGTCCTCCCTAAAGTGTCCTGAGAGTACAAACAATCACCTCATTGTCTACAGAAGGTTTGACATTCTCTCTTTAAGTGAGTAAGAGGAGAATCTCAGAAACAGTGTGCCCTAACAACATGTGATCCCCATCTAAATAGTTTCCAGCATGATATCAGCCTGAATCAAGCCTACAAAAGGCTGCATTGTGCGGCCTGATGTGGACTGAACAAGGGTCATTGTGCAGCATGATCGTAGTCAAAAAAAGCAAGAGCAGGCTGAAGTTTTCATTCCTCCATCAATGGAAATGGTGCACTAAGCAAATTCCCAGTTCAGATAATTACTCAGGGTGAGGCGCAAGACGAGTTAACTCCATTATGGCGTAGCAGAGACGTCGTATAGAGAGGTGAAGTCCCGCCCCTTCCGGTGGGCCACCATGGGACCATATTTCGGAAAAAATATGAACGGTAGTCAACGACGAGAGACAAATATTTTTTTGATCCCGTTTGAATTGCGCCATGAATCACACATACGATGTTGGTCAATTTAAAATCTAATTTTGCAAGTCAAAAAGTCGCAGTTTGTTGTAAAACTGTTGAAGTATAAGACTGTGAAAATACATAATTAGGAAGACTACACACCCAAAAGTGGCGTAGGGATGTCTCTCTCTCTGACGCTAACGTTTCATTTGTGCGTGGTCATAGCTAATTGAGCTAGCTAGCTAGTTTCGGTGACGTATATTGTGCGAGACGAGAGAAGTAGTTTACTGAGCGGTTTCACACAAAACTAAATGATACTACGACAAACTGCGACTTTCTTGACTTTCAAAATTATGTTTTAAATTGGCAAACATCATATGTGAGATTCAGGGCGCAACTTAAACGGGATTTAAAAAATATTTGTCTCTCGCCATTGACTACTATACATGGGGTTCACCGGAAGGGGCGGGACTTCGCCTCTCTATTGGCGTGTACGGTTAATGGATAAAAGCTACATCCAAGGTGACACGGCGTCACGCTACCGTCACAACTGTTCTATCTTTGTGATCTAATCAATCACCAGGATTAAAAATACTTCACAAAGGAGAACCATCAGCTCCGTCATCTCACATCCTCTGTGGGAGACCACCAGCATGGAGAGAGGAGCTTATTTTACCGAGGAGGAGGAGTGCTGGGAGGAAGGAAGGAAGTGCAGAGCAGAGTAGGGGGAGACGTGCAAACGAAGGCAGGAAACACACTGCAGACCAGGCGCATTCTCCGTGTCCGGTCCACACAACCACGGAAACAACACACGCTTGCTCACATGCACAGAAACACATCCACACTGCACATGTAAACATACACATCCCATCCCCAGCCACGATGAAGCAGCAAGTCACTGTACGCAGAAATTAATAGGGCTTGTTTGAATCAGGCCGGCCGCCCACCAGATAGTGAGATCTCAGTGTAGTGTGACATTGAAGCTGACACGTCTATTGAAGAGAGCAGATGAAGTGTGGCCTGTAGCTCTGGCACAATGGGAATTAGCCACATTAGCACGGACTCAAGCAGAGAGGAGAATGGAGGCTGTCTAGTCTTTCATGACACAGAGCTCTACAAAGTCAATCCATATAAGTTGGCACTTAAAGGGGCATCCAAAGGCGATTTTGTTTTGTCCACAACTCAAAGATATTCAGTTTACTGTCAGAGTAAAGAACCCAGACAATATTCACATTTAACAAGCTGCAATCAGAGAATTTAACCTTTTTTTTCTTAAAAGATTACTCAAACCGATTAATGGATTATCAGAATGGTTGGCAATTGATTCAATAGTTGACAACTAATCGATTAATCGTTGCAGCTCTCGATTGAAATGTAACTTCTTAGGAGAAAAATATATTAATTAAGAGGACTGAGCAAGTTGGAAAACCCTTTTTCAATTCAGCTCTTGGCCTTCCACGTCCACAATCGCTGCTAAATCTCTCTAAAGTGAATATGTATCACAAGAGAAATACGCAGCACCTCAACCATGGCATGAAAAAAAAAAGTGTTAAGGACAGCTTACATTGACTAGTCATGAACAGGATATCAATCATTCAATGTAATATTTAAATGTTTGACTAATTTATTCTTTTCTACATAAATCACGCTCGTACCATACACCGAAATTACTAAGATGCCTCAGAAAATGAGTTCTCCCTGAAGGGTTTGCAGACCTGCTACAGCCCAGAGCACAGATTATTGACTGCATTGATTTTCACCACTGCAGGCTGTGAATATATGTACACACGATGTGGGCGGGTGTGTGTCTACGAGTGTGTGGTATGTGTGTGTGTGTGTGTGTAGGTGTGCACAGCCCGAGTTCACAGTCAAGTGAAGGACAGGGAATAATATCAATCGAGCCAGCAGCCTCCTTCTGCACCGAAACACATTTAGTGTCACATCTCGTTGTTACATGGAGTCAGATTTTCTCTTTGGGTTTGACGGTACAAACTTGATTCTGCCACAGGTAGGAGATTTTATTTTATTTTTGCAGAAGCAACAGCCGCAGAGACCTATTTAGACTTCAGGTTCCCCTCTGGATTGGAGGGAGGGGAAACCGTTTTTTGTTCCACACACAACAACAACTAGGTCATTTTAATAAAGCTCCTATATTTGAATCTCTTTCATCTGGCAAATATGTGGATGAAAGAGAAGCAGAAGAGGCATCATTAAAATGAATTACACGCGCAAAGTTTATCTGATTGGGCATGACTTATATGGAAGATAAAGTAGTTTGACCAACATTATTCACAGCTACAGTATGTGCTCTAGTTCCCAGCGCTGCATGTGGGAAGAGCACACAAATCAATCCCACATACATCAACTACAATATCCGCTCCGCTCAAACAGGAATAAAATTAACTCCACAAACAGTGTGTTTGACATTTTCACAGGAGAGATATGTGGGTCTGACGGTTACTCAGTCACCGTGGCGGGACACAAATGTGGGTCACAATGCATTTTGGCAGAGGCTGTGAACAGCGTGGATTGTGGAGCAATGATTCAGATAAATGTGAGGTGAGATTTGGGCATCAAATCAAGTAAGAATCACTCGTCATGGCGGCGCCATTCCTATGACTGGTTTTCAAAAGACAGTCCTCAGAAAAACCTTCAGATGATGAAGAACGTTCACAGATCCATTTGTTACTCTGCACATGGTGAATACGTGGCTTGAATAGCACTGAATTCAGACCGGTTACAGTAGTTGCAACGATTAATCGATTAGATGTCAACTATCAAATTAATCACCAACTATTCTGATAATCGATTCATTGGTTTGAGTAATTTTTTAAGAAAAAAAATGTCACAATTCTCTGATTACAGCTTCTTAAATGTGAATATTTTCTGGTTTCTTTATTTCTTTATGACAGTAAACTGAATATATTTGAGTTGTTGACAAAAGGCATTTGAGGACGTCATCTTGGGCTTTGGGGAAACACTGATCATCATTTTCTGACATTTCATAGACCAAACAACTGATCAATTAATCGAGAAAACAATCTACAGGTTAATCGACAATGAAAATAATTGTTAGTTGCAGGCCTAATTAAATGCACTAGTTCATATAAGCAGCAAAATTATTTTTATAACATTGGTCTTTTTCCTTAACAATTGAATATTTTACAGTACAGGGTGAAATGACTGAATTTCTGCTCAGTGTAACATCCCTTCTTTTAGAAGACTCTGATATCGGCTGCTCTGAGGAAGTGAGGGGGAATCCAGGGGAACATATGTTTAAATATGCAAATGAGGCAATGATCTAATGCTAACTTTTGGTGAATTTAGGAGAAATCAACAGACGCAAATAGACAAAGTTCAGTAAAATAAACACAACAATAAATACACAATAAATGTGTATTTTGGATGTTTTCTTTCCACTAGTCTGAAGGATGACATGTTATGGAAGCAAAATTGCCCAAAATCTCAAAATTGACCAAATTTACTTTGAGAAAATCAGCGTCCTGTCGGGGTTTAACAGAATGTGAACATGTGAAATGCTTAAATGAAAAGCATGCAGAATTATTAGTGTGAAATAACTGAATTTCTGCTCATTGTAACGTCACTTCTTTTAGAGATTCCCCAGACTCTGATATCGGCCGCTCTGAGGAAGTAAGGGGGATCCCAGGGGAACACCCAGAGGTGAGGCCAGGGTCTCCGAGCTGGAGATGTCAAAGCGAGGATGATGGGGGAGGAAGGAGGAAGAATGAAGCCATGCAGCTGGGCCAAGAGATCAGTGGAAAACTCCCGACAAAGGCACAGGAAAACTGGGAAGGCTGGGGCAGGTCCTCTGGGACGGTCACAGCCCCAGTGAGGGGGAGGCCTCCTCAATCCTGACCTAACTGAAGAAAACACACACTCTTTTTCGATGGAAATAAAGTCCCACGCATGTCGGGATGCTTCCTCACTCTGCTCATGGTTTCACAACAAGCAAATATTGTCACACAGCAGCGACAAATGATCAGGAAATGTAACATAATGATGAGGAGACAGAATGTCTGATTCAGACAAGATGAGAGAAGTGAAACAAAAAAAGAAAAACAACTTGTCTCCCAGAGTGGGAGTACAAACCCTGACAGCCTCCAGGAATAAATTACTTTTGATTTGCATTACTGTTCATGTTTGTTTCTGGGTGAACACGCTTCACCACATATTAGGCTTCCAGCGCGATGCCTTCACTTTAACTGGGCGTGATCAACTGGGCACCATAAATGTGAGGCTTTACATCATTTTCCCTGGCACGCGGCATTACAAGCTCTGTCAACTGGCAAATGGAAGGGAAAGTTGGCACGGGTGTGAAGAGAAGCGGAGGCATTTAGAGAAGGAAAGTTGAGAGTTACGGGATCAGGTACATGTTCAAATATGCCAACGGCGCCTGGCTCGATTCCACGTCAATCCGTCTGACTGACAAACACTGAACACAGTCCAACAGATTATACAAAATCTATTTGTATAACAAAAGTACAACTGCATAATAAAATAGGACTTCAGAAGATGCACCGTGGGCATACTTAAGTGAGCACTCGTATTTCAACACTTACATGGTTCAAGTTCGGTCAATAGAAAAGAGCCGACTAAGATCCACCTCTTCCGAAAAAAGCCAGTAAAAGAAAAGTCACGGAGGAATCCAAAACACACCCTCATTTCTGGGAAAGCTGCTGGAGTGAGTTTGGTGCATGGTATGTGATGTTGGTGGGACTGTTGAAGCTGTCCAGATATAACTGTGTGTGCAGCTCCATTCAGGGAACAGTCAACTTGAGTTTAGCAGTCTGGTACACAATGAGGATTCACAGCCTCTGGGTATGACGGCCGACTGTGCCAAAGATCTGGGGGAAGAAGGGGGGGGGAGCTATCCTATTTAAAACTGCACCCTCATCGCTGCTGTAACAGTGCTGCGATACTGTATCAGTCAGGATGTTCCTTCAGTTGGTCCTCTGGCCTGACAATGATGAGAAAAAGTAAACAGATACAACGCAGTGCTGTCATTACAGCATTTGAGGATTAGCAACATACAAAAAAAAGCAACATTTTCTGGATGTACTTTGAATATTAAGTTCTGGTCGGTCTAACTCCTCTGTTTTTAGTCAAGTTTTAAAAAGGTTTTAAAGGTTGTAACCATAGACTTCATATAAGAAATGGACGTAGTCACCATGTCGTCACTACGGTTTTGAAGCCTTGAGTTTGGTATTCTGGCCGTCGCCATCTTGGTTTTTGGCCGTCGCTAGGGCTGTGTATTGGTAAGAATCTGGCGATATGATACGTATCATGATTCAATATATTGCGATATATTGAGATAATGTAATGAAGATGATATATTGCGTTTTTAAAATGTTAGTGGTGCGCCCTAACGCTACTTCCTGTCTCAGTTTACGTTATGTTAGACCTCCTCGCCAAAATTTAGCGCAAGTTTGGAGCATTATTTAGCCTCCTTCGCGACAAGCTAGTATGACATGATTGGTACAAATGGATTCCGTAGGTTTTCTAGTTTCATATGATACCAGAAACTTCTCGTCTAACTTTAAAACTGAGCCCTCTACAACCTAAAAATTGCAAAATTGCATCTATGAGTTAAAGAAATTAGTGGCGTTAAAACAAATTTGTGTTAACGCATTGTTATCGCGTTAACTTTGACAGCCCAAATTGATATTTTCTTACACCCCTAGCCGTCGCCATCTTGGTTTTTGGCCGTCACCATGTTGGTTTTTTGGAACAAGAAGTGACACAAGAGGGTGGAGCTAAGTACAACCGAACGCTGAATAAGACATTTTTAGGCAACCAAAATGTTACAATTAACTTTCATGAACTAAAAATACACTGTGAAAGGGTTAAAGTTGTAAGATGAAAACACGGACAACACCGTGGTAGCGACCTGTCAATCACAAGGTAGCCACGCCCTAAATCATACCCTGCTTTATGGTCTATTGGACACTAAATGGGACCATGATTTACTAAATGAACACTACACTGCACACTAAGTGCATTTCTAACAAGGAGACTGAACTGATTTTTCACAAGTTGATCATCAAGTTGTACCACTGATATTTAAGCTCGTGTGAGCGTTGAAACAAAACCCTCTGTCAAGGGATTTCACCCATGCAGGCAAGACTACGCAATTGCAACATACCTGACAGATATATTTCTGTCTCGAGGCACCAGGTAAAGTGAGATATTTATTGGGTTATCTGCGGACACGCCCTCAGAGCTCTTCACGCTCAAAGAGGAAGAGCAAAGTTCAAGGAGCCATTGCTGCTCGTCTGCGAGCGCCAGCCTCCTGGGAAAGGAATTCCCACAGCCCTGAAAATGAGCGTTGTCCTGAGGTTAACCAGCCTCATACACCATGTCAGTGAGAGCACAAGCTACGGGAAACAAAAACACCCTGTAACTACCGTCCCCAAATTAGATGTTTTCATCTCTGCCACAGCCTAATGTTGGCCTGAACCAAATAACTGTGAAAGCAATTCATAGTAACCTGTATTTTTCAATTTAGTCACGCCTGCGACTTTTCTCCAAACATGTGCATCAAAAGGTTTCTAGTAAATTCTGTGAATGCCGGCTCATGTATGGCTTTCTGGCTCGTGACAGATGAGGTGCTGACTGAGAGAAGGGCAGGGTGGCATGCTGGCAGACGGAGGCCTTGGAGGCTCAGAGGTGGACCTGAAATAGCCCTGCTGCTGCATTACAGCATTACATCACAACTGACTTCACCGTCGTGGCTGCCGCTGCATCATGCCACCGCCAAGATGTCATAGGATGGGAACAATTGGATGCAACGGCTGTGAGTCACACGACCGAGCCGTCAACAGGAGAAGCAGGCAAACGAGCAGCCATAGGATGAGGATCTGTGCGAGCAACAAACACACTTCCTGTATAATTAAAGCCGATGCACCACAAACAATATATGTTTGTGTTTCCTCTGACAATAAGGCGGAATGTATCTGCTTACATTCCTCATTGCGTATGCATGACAGACACTAGAGACACAACACGCTTTCTGTTTTTCCACAAATACCACATTATTTGACAAGCGAGAAAAACCACTGTTCCTGCTCCTGACAACTTAGTCAAAACCGTAACCACATCAAAGTCAAGAAAGGTACCGCGAGCTGAGCGGGTACCAGCGAAAACTAGATCAAACACTGCCTGTGGGCTCGCTCACCATCAATCCCCTGTAAAAAAAGAAAACATACCTGACATGCTTTTTAAAGCTAATGTCTGTTTGAGCTCAGTTGTGGGAACCAATATATTTAGCAGGAAAGCATGCGTATTGTCTGCAAAGTAGCAGAACAAGTTGGTTAACATGTTTGACCTCTCCAGATACTGCTGCCGTGCCCCGCATTCACAAATCAACCCAGACAATCGTCACTGTGGCGGTTTTCACACAAAGCTGCCCGTGATGACAGTGTCACAGAAATATGTAATTCAGCTCTATTATAATACTTAAACTCATTAAGCTTTTACAAACACCATACAATCACAGAGAGTCGGTCAATCACTACTATTAGAATGAGTGGACTGGGAGCACTGTTTAAACCCACAGAAGTCTATTTTTTAATTCAAGTTAAAGGGACTATTTGTAACTTTTCACGCGCATAAAACATAACGGGTCGGAATCCCATGCGCGCTCGCGTGTGGGTACGCGAGCGCGCAGCAGCTCTGCTCCTGCTTGCACATCGCGCTCGTTCTCACCCGCTCGGCTCGCTACAACTCCACGTGCACGCGCGCACACTGCAGAGAGTTAGTTTAGCTCTGAGAATATCTAGTGAATGTGCAGTGGACGATTGTGCAGAAATAAATGCTGCAGCTCCGCCAGACCAACAGAGGTTTCCCGTGTCTTGTGAAGTGACGGGGCTCCGCAGCGAGTTACGTTATCGTCCCGACCGGGTGTCAGTGTCTCCCCCCCCCCGACCGGGTGTCGCCGTCTCCCCCCCCTGACCGGTTGTCGGTCTCCCCCCCCCCCGTTCCCTCCGCGGTCGGCGGGCTGAGACAGGATCAGCCAGCACTGGAATCAGCATTGATCCATGGAGAGACCTTCCTCTGGTCAGCTAACATTACTGCCAAGCAGGTGAAATATAGAGTGATATTGTGTGTTAGCTGACGTGTGTCGCCTCACTGTTTAGACCGGTGCTCGTTCATGTCAATGTAGCGCGAGCACAAGCGCGAGCGCGAGCAACAGGACGCTGACTTTCGTTGACATTGCGGCCACAGGTGTCGCTGTGAACAAGCAATTTCTGATTCTTACATATAGCCCCTTTAAAGCCCCAAAGTTTCCAAAAATAACCTACTAAATATCTTGAGCTGAATTTTTGCAAAGGGAGAAATAAAATAAGGCACAAAACTTCTATAATGATTCCCTGCGGTTGGTGTCTTGTGTTTTGATATATTTCCCCAAAGTAAAAATCATTTAGGCTCACTGAAGAGATGGAATACTAGAATAAGCAGATACAGAATATTAGGTGATATTGTTATATAGTGTGGATTTTTTAAAAAGCTGCTTAAGGGAACTTTAAGGCCCTGATACACCAAGCCGACGGTTTGGGGCCGTCTGTGAGCGTCCGTCGGTCTAGTTTTTTCAATGTGTCCCGCACCATCGGCTCTAGTCTGCCTGTGTCGGAGGTTTTTTCGGGCCGATTCAGCATGTTGAATGATGTTTTTTGATCTTTTTCAATGACGAATACAGACTACCACCGCCTGCTGATAGGGAGAGTTATTTCATCTCACACAGGCGCAGAACATACGTGGTAGTTGGCCGTTGGCTGTAGTCTTTGCGGTGTGTTCAAGTGCAACTTTTTGGCCAAGACAAAGGAGACCTGAGGCGACTCAACGGTCGGCCTTCGTGATATGATATGATATGATATGATATGATATGATATGATAAATAAAGCCCACAAAAATACTGACGTTTATAAAGTCATAAATGGGAGCAGAAGGAATTCATGCTCACAGTAGATCAGTGGCGAGTCAAAGTAAAAAACAACTTTGACAGCATCAAAGTCTGCGATTCTCTGCATAGAAGTGGCAGCTCTCGAGATGAAAAAGATAAATTCGCTCCGTACACGCCCTTCAGCAACTTATTTTTTGTATTTGGTCCGCTTTGATTCGTGCACTGAGAAACCGAACCAGACTAAATAGAAAACGAACATATGGAAAATATGGTTTGCAAAAGTTCTCAAGCTGTGGGCGATATATCCTAATGAGCCTGGATGTGACATAGGAAGGGGAGCCACATCTGCATGGCTCGTTGAATTGCAGGTTTTCTGATCTAGATAGCCCACGAAAAACTGACTGGGTTGTCTTATTTAACAGTTTGTGGGTTGGTAGACGCTCCAGATACCCAAATGTATGAGCACAAGCACTGAAAAGAGAGTTTTTCATGATATGTCCCCTTTAATGGAAAATCAGCATCCTGTCAGGGTTTAACCGAATGTGAACAAGTGAAATGCTTCAATGAAAAGCAGAATTATCTGATTGTCCTAAAGGATAGAAATCTATATAGAGGACTCCTTTAAGAAACATGTGTCCATTAATAAAACAGACTTAATACAGTATGTTATATTACTCCTTTAACATTAAGGTCAGAAGAACTTTCTATCTGGTCAGTAATAAATGAGAACTTCAGGTCGCCTGTAAAAACAGGACTCTCAAGTGAACAAATTTTCGACTCGTGATACAGATGTGTTTGTTGGAGAAACAGCCTGAGGTTATTTAGAGAAGCATGTGCTCTGCACACATGGGACTGTTCAGCCCAGTGACGCTGAACTCAGAGCGAGCTCGGTCCAGAGAGACTGAAGAAAATGACCAACAATCACAGAGAGTACACCCAGGGTCAGATTTCAGAGGACTTGATCCAGGAAATCTATCGCTGCTCATCAGCAGAGCATCAAATCTACAAAGAAAGAGACGCTAAATAACTGCATCCTGCTTGTAGATGCATCATCTTGAAGTGATTAGGCCACACGTGAAAAACATCAGGTGCTATTGCGTAGTAATGCATAAGGAAAGAAATATCTATTGAAGAACGGCCATGAATGAAGTGTCCCGAATACCATTTTTTGGGCTTTCAAGCTTCGATGAGAACTATTCGAAAGTATTCGAAGCTTCGCGGCGAGGAGCAGCAGGCTGACATGTTCTTCTGTCTGTTTGTCTCCATCACCCCCGTTTCAGTGCCACTGATGCACTACTGTACACACACTCACTCTCCGTCTGAGAATAACTACTAATAAGTAATAATGTTGTGGGATTATTCCTTATTTCATGGGCTATTTGGGGATTTATACATTATTATTATTATTACATACTTATATATAAAAAAAAAATGTAATTAAAAAACACAGCATTCAAATAGTGATTTGGAGGTCGAATACCATGGCAACGGTCGAAGCATTCGGGTCAGCGCTAGAGTGAAGGTTGATAACATCTCTGCTCAGCTCTGTAGCTCTTTTGAAGGCAACACCATGAAGCACTTGGCCAGACTGACAGACAGACAGATACCGCGCCATGAGTCATGCAGGCATGACTACAGCGTGGCCCCCTCAGCAGCCCCCTGAAAAAACTCACATACCAGCCAGTCAACACAGGCCGGCCTGGATGGTCCACCTGCCTCAGCAGAGCGACTCCCAGCTCCCTCCCAGTATCACGTACCCAACATGCACCCACACAAACACACACCGGGAATACTCTCCCTGGAGTCCAGTTGGAGCAGATACAGAGGACGAGCCACTATCACACACCAGAGCCCTGCTTTATCGGTGTGATTACATCACCCAGAGCCATGATCCCCCTCCCTCCGTGCGATAAGGTTTCAGGAACACTGGGCACACAAACCAGGCCATGTGCTCCTATGTCCTGTCTGCCAAAATAACTCAGCAGTTTCTAATACAGTACGTCTACGGTTTCACTTCAGTCTGCCCAGGTATTGTAGGACATTGGAGCGCGTAACCTTTCCGATGTCAACAACTTTGCAGTTTGTTAATATGTGAGCTGCCCTCCTGGAGCTTTCAACCTCTTGATGAGTCAAATCTAGAGGTGGCCCCCACTCCATGCGTATGATTTTGTGGAATTTGTGCCCTTTTGTGACTGTCTGCCATGAGTCACTTTGAGTCACCGCGCGTTAGTGCCTCGTGAAAGAGCCACAATTTGGAAGAAAACAAAGCTCTAAGGAAGAAATAATACTTTCAGGGTCAAAGGGTTCGAGTGCAGGGTGATGATATGTGAAGCGCCTGCTGCTCTTCTCATCCACATTTTCATCATGAATTATGTAACGTATCGCAAATGTGTGGTGCTGCTATTTGTTGATTCACAGAAACATTGAGGAAGATGATGGTGATGCTGATAATGAGAGGGTGGAAGAGGAGGAAGAGGAGGAGGATGACTGAGGTCATGGTGTGACTTTATTGCATGATGTGTTGCATGATTAGTCAACATCACAACACAGTCACTTAGCATTCCTTTAGTACAAAATTACAATTAGACCGAGCCTCCAGCCACGAGATAATTCCTGATGTTGAAATTAAACCATCGAGCCTTTAGCTCAGACAGCGTGCTTCTAATGAAAGTAATCTCTCCTGAATTTGAAGTTTTCTTTAAAAAAAAAAAAAAAAAAAGAAAGAAAAGAAAGTAATTTAGCTCCTCAGCCTGTGGCTCATTTTGGACATGAGGCTCATTTCACACCTCATTAATTACACTCTTGAATGTGTAGGGGATTTCACACTTTCTTAAAAGGTGATTGGGCCTAAAGGTGGACCCAATTATACCACTTTAAATACTTTCACTATGAAAATTCCACTACAAGCAGCCTGCAACCTAAATACTCCTCTGCTTACTATGTCCATTACTGTACTGTATGTGAAGGGTTCCCAAGTCGACCAGAAATTCAATCGACTAGGACATAAGCTCGTTTATCCTCCTCGATCACGACGCGCTTCCTCGCCTGCCTTCCGTATGGGCGACCACAAGAGACAGTCGTGAAAATAATGACACAACTTACCCTTATAACAAGCAGCTCAGATGATCTCCAGCAGTGAAAAAAGAAAACCCGGTTTCGCTGATTTTCTCCCCAGACAGCAGACGAGATGATTTGTCACATCATCCTGGTAGAGGCGCAGGAATAAACGCGCTTCTTCTTTCCCAGCCCGCAGATGTTTTCAACGCCGTGGTATTAAACCAGGTCACTCCCGATGGCACCGGCAGCAGCAGCGGAGGAGGCAGTCCAGGGTGCTGTGGCCGAAATGTCGCTGCCGTCCGGTTCTCTGCTTCCCACCTACGGACAGAGCATTCCCACACTGCTCCATGAATCGACCCGGGCTAAGTTTTTCTTCTGCCGGTTGTAGCCTAATTCAGTTCGGCGGAGAGTCAGCCCCGCCCTGGACTGGAGACGGTCTGTGGAGAAGGCGAGCCCCGTCAACATCTCCAACCAATCGGTGCGCACACTGGGAGGCGCTGCTGCTCCCGGTCACCGCCGGTGACTAAGGGATATCAGCCTGAGTAGAGAGGGGTCTGTCCGGTCCGGCGACTGGAACCACCGGGGAACCGCTCTCTCCATCTGCAGTGGAAAAAGAAATTAGTGCAGATTAATGTAGGGATATGTATTTGTTTTTTGTTTTTTTTGTATTTTATTATGATTTTGTAGATATTTTATTTTTATATTATTATTTTGCATATAGGAGTTAATTGATTTGTTGACCAAAATGTGACAATGTTCATGTAAAAAAATCAATAAAATATTAATTTAAAAAAAACAAACAGAATATGACATTACATGTTTATATTGTAATTCATTTAACAGTATTTTATAATAATCTTTTCATAATAACTTTGGGATCTGCAGTGGGAGGAATGGGATAAGGAGGATAAACCCAATTCACTTTACATTTTAATTTGTTGTGGATTTGTTTTTAAAGACTGACATTATGACTGAAAATAATGAAAGATTATAGTGTCTATGGAAAATATATATATATTTGTCATATGTCAATTCCAGCAAAGTAGTCATGAAACTCTTTGGTCTCAGGTTCCTTCAACAATGCTCGTGAAATATGTATATATAAAAGGGGAAATCACACAAGTAAAAGTAAAAGCAAAATGACCATCTAAGGCATAAAATAGTGCAGTTAAAATAAATATAATCATAAATAAATATGAAATAGTGATGTAAATGTAAATTTGTAATTGTTGAAGACAGTATTTCAGATGGGAAAATATATGTACACAGAGGTGTAAACATTACATACTACAGGTGTAGTATACTGAGTAATAATGAGAAGTACTAAATTCTATATACAGAGGTGTAGACAGGAATGTAGTATGTATAGAGAAGTAGTAAATATGTCTATGTGTGTGTGTGTGTATATATATATATATATATATATATATATATATATATATATTAATGCATTAATGCAGCTGACTGTGCTTCCTGCAGGTTCAGAGGTTATCAGGATCAAAGACAGACTTTAGCACAGTCTTAAGCATGTGCCACTGCATTTCACTGCACATGTTGCATGAACAATAAAGCAACAAAACCTGGAGATTGGACTTTTTCCGTCACCAGTAGGAACTGTACATTCGGAGCCTAGACAATACAAAACAAAAAGGAACTTCATGGTAAAAAGGTAAATTCATAGAAACTCAAGTGATTGCACTCAGGTTTTTGTCCAATTCATGGCTGACCTTATTAATTTATCTGTAAGTGCTATAAACAAAGACCAAAATAGAATAAAATTGTGACATCAAGATTTTTTCATAAGTGAGCACGTACTGTACAGAAACTTCTCTCGACTCATTTGAGGTTATGCATCGCATTCAGGGGTGTCACCAGAGCTCAAAGGACTGTTACATGTGTATTATGTAAACCTCCTCATTTTTGGTCCGTTTTAGACAAACCATGCAGTCAGGGTTGCCACATGACACGATGATGATCATGATATCACATGATATCAATGAACCCTGTGCTCCCAGTGAATGATACGGTCCTGCTTATTACTGAGCCAAAGAAGAAACTGGTAGTCTATTATATAAATCCCACACGTCATATGAGCCTGGGGTTTGGGTCTGCTGATGTTAATATGGCTGACTGAGGCCTATTAAACTGAGCCTGAACACTCTCTGTGTCTGCTGCTGCTGGTTTGTCTTGTTTAGTTTGTCAAGAGTTATGTACACAACAACATAGGATAATAACTCAAAAGCAATGGTAAAGAATGTGAGTGTCAATGTCAGGATATGGTCATAACACATATCATAAAGGTGGTCACAGTAACAGGACAGAATGATTGTCTTATGGACGAATGATTCGACAAAAATCACAGATGAGATTCACATGTGTGGCATGCCATTATTTTCCCATCATTGCAGCTGAGATTCCTCCCATATTTGGCTCTGCAGCCACGTCTTAATCATTAATTCACACCCAAACCTCATGGGCATTCCCAAGTGTGAGATGCATGTACAGAAACTGACTCCATGGCATTTTCACAGCAATTATCTGTGTGACTGCATATCTATACATTTTGAATGCATTAAAAAAACTCACCAGTATGACACTTTTCCTCTGAGGAATCATTAATAAACACATTTCATACATTAAATCTGTTAAAAGAAATACAAAATCACTTTGCTTACTGTAAAAGAGGAGATTTTCATTAGAGGAAATGGAGCCATCCTACTGCATCAGGTAATCCAGGCGGCTGCTCCATCTAATGAAAAGACCATTACGGTGCTTTCCATCATGGCTTCAGTGAAAGCTCAGATCCACCTGGGAATATCCTGCAGGAGAGAGATGGATGTTAGGAAGCAGAAGGTTTCTGAGGTGCTGACAAGGGGCACCAAGTACGCACTTTTCCTCAGATGAGGTATCGGGGCACCAGGAAAAGTCTCCTTCATGGTTACTTTGATGTACGTCTCGATTAAGACACTCACCACTGAACTTTCTGCCATTAAAATAGAGGAAGACATAATGTGATCCCATGTTTATGCTGACAGGATGAGTGATTTGTTTGTGTTACTAGAACAAGGAGTCATGAGAGTGCCTGACTTTTATACTCAATAATATTCTCTGCAGATCTAAATAGCAGATACATTCATTTTTTTTCAATGGTGGAGGAAGTATTCACACCCTTTACTCAAGTAAAAGTAGCACTATAAAAATACTCCATTACAAGTCTTGCGTTCCAGGTTTTGTGCCCAAAGACTATTATTCAGTAAATGATGGATAATCTTGTATTTCCCAGGAGTCCTTGTTCTGCGACTTTACATTTGTTTGCCACAATGTCAGTAGGGGGTCTGTAAAAATTCACTGAAGCGATACTATTCCTTAAGATATATATGCAAAAGTGCACATACTTTCATTACAACTAACAGTATTCTCGCTACAGGAAATATAATAAGTGTCTAAAAAAAGTGTGGTTTTGATATTTTGTAACACCTCCTCCGCAGCTCCTCCACAGCTAGTCAACATCAGCAGCTCTCCTCCCATACAGTGAGTAATATCTGGAGCAAGAAACATCCTATTCCTCTTTTTTCTTTTCATCAAGACTATTCAAATGTGAGGGAAAACCAAAATATACAGCACACACACACAGAGAAGTTTCACATCTTGTTTGTAGTTGACAGCATGAAAGGCGAGATCTTCCTCTCAGCTCAAGTCTCCTCTCCGTCTAGCACCCACGGGTCTTGTCCCTGCCAGCGTGACTGATAGGACACTGAAAACCGAGTTGATTCACAGACATGCTTCTAAACTAGCCAAAAGACAGTAGTTTATTGTACTTCATCAACTCTTTTACATGAACTCGGCTATGTAAGGAGCCTTCAGTGGCCTACCGGGAGTCTCTGATTGATATACCATGAAGTCGTACAGTAGTAATTAATGGTGACGTTTCCCCTGGGACAGAGGAGTCTGAAGCTGGGGCAAAGGCAGCAATTAGGAAGTGACACAGGACCTGCAGGAGCACTCAAGTCCCCCTGAGGCCCCATCAATCAGACACAGATAAAAGAGTTGAGTGCAAGGGTAACGTTTAAGCAAAAGGACACCGTCATACGGTCCATAAACGGCTTCCTCTTTCTTCAGCCAAGCAGAGAAGTGGAGGGGAGACCATCATCTCTGGGATAAGACTACAGAGAGGTCTTTGCTCGTCATGGGTGACACGGTTTACCACACCAAAGAAAATATTCAAAAGAAGCCAAATACTGTTTACAAGCATGTGACTTTTTTAAGGATGCTTTTAGGGGTCTACTGATTTTTGCTAGACAAGACATGTTTGTCTCTTCCAGTTGTTCCCAACCTATTTGTTTCTACGAAAAGCTGAAATATGGATGGAAGCATAATATTTTGTTAGATATAAACATGTTATGAATTTTTGAAATGGCTACATCTATCTTTTTTCAATACATTTTGACGCTCTGGACTTATTGGAAATGTTTGGATCACACGAGTCGGAAACAATCCTACTCAGCCACCACTGGAATCTAATTCTACAAATAGTATAATACTAATAATATTAGTGTAGCCTGATCTTTATCTGCAACTGTGCAGCAATACTGGGTTTAAACAGAATGTGGCCTATTAAAGGGACTATTTGTAACTTATCACGCGCATAAATCATAACGGGTTGGAATCGCGCTGCTCCTGCTGCCTGCTTGCATACCGCGCTCGTTCTCACCCGCTCGGCTCGCTCCACCTCCACGTGCACGCCCGCACACTGCAGAAGAGTTAGTTTAGCTCTGAGAATATCTAGTGAATGTGCAGTGGACGTTTTTGCAGAAATAAATGCTGCAACTCTTCCAGACCAACAGAGGTTTCCCGTGTCTTGTGAAGTGACGGGGCTCCGCAGCGAGTAACGTTATCGTCCCGACCGGGTGTCTGTCTCCCCCCCCCCCCCCTGTTTCCTCCGGGTCGGCGGGCCGAGACAGGAAAAGCCAGCACTAGAATCAGCATTGATCCATGGAGAGACCTTAGTCTGGTCAGCTAACATTACTGCCAAGCAGGTGAAATATAGAGTGATATTGTGTGTTAGCTGACGTGTGTCGCCTCACTGTTTAGCTCGTTCATGTCAATGTAGCGCGAGCACAAGCGCGAGCAACAGGACGCCGACTTTCGTTGACATTGCGGCCACAGGTGTCGCTGTGAACAAGCAATTTCTGATTCTTACATATAGCCCCTTTAAGTAGCAAAAAAATATATTTTTAAATAGTGTTATATACAGACATTTGTATAAATTATCCAATTTATCCAATCTTTAAGTGTGTTTTTATGATTTAAATTTAGTTGTGACAACCTCAGAGCAGACAAATCCTGGAGCACCCCCTGTGATCTTTGGCGTCCCCCTAAGAGGGGCCCGGACCCCATGTTGGGAACCACTGGTCTATTCTGTCAGAACTGATGGCACTTTAGAGCTTTGTATGTCTAAAGATGCTCAATACTAAATTCAGGGCATATTTATTGCCTCCACACGGCTCTCAACATGGAGACGGCCGAAGCTTGATTTATGCTTGTCGCAAACGCGAGGGTCGCGAGTGTCCGCACAGCCAACGTGATGTCACACCATCGGCCATTTGCGGGGGTTCTGTGCGGCAGGTTTTCGCCTGTCCGTGCACATACAACATTTTCTAACTACGTGGACCGGAGAAAATGGAGAACATTGAGGAGCTTTGAGAATGACGGTTTGCCGCGAGCAAACCTGCATGGAGTATAAAAGATCCAAACATTTCCTCGTCATGATTCCGCGTCAGCTAATGTCCGTGTGACCGTCCTTGTGGAAAGTATAACCAAAGATTAGCTAATGGTGCTAATGGTGCTAACAGTGCAAACAACGGCAACAGTGCTTACAGAGCTAATAGTGTGTCTGTCTTATGACATTGATCTAGCAAATACACAGTGACCAACACTTATAACTCCTCTATATCTTTACATAGCAAATAGTTGTTGGCTGCTGTATTAATGTTCTGAATATCATACAGAGAAAACCTTTAAGGTTTTGTTTGTAACTAGCACTGATCACACAATCAATAGCCAGGTAGAGTGGAAGTCATTGAATTGAAATATGCTGCTAAATGCCACAGCAGAAGGAAAGAAATCAAAGAGGGCAGAAAAGCTTTTGCTTTGTGGTCATGTTGAGCAGATTATACTCCCTTGTTTTTGTGATAAGACCAGTGAGATCCTGCAGACAGCCCTCCCTCCCTGACTCAACGGTTATTCCCTCTGAGAGAGCCACAGGTGTGAGCCGAGACAAGGAAGCTGTTATCAGAGTAGCGAGAAAGGTCAGGGGGCTGGAGATTTTAAAGCCGGTTCAATCAATAAACCAAACAGATGGAGGGCTGAGTTTTTGTCTTTTAATGATCTACTAAAACAGCCCTAAAACTGTTATTGACTCTCTCATTTATGCTTTGAAACTGCTATTGGTATAAAAGTAGATTCTGCACAGTAGTTTCTGTTTCTCAAGTGTTAATAGGTGGAGAAACTCTCTGAATGTTCTAAAATGTAGAACAAACAGAACAAAACCATACATGTGGTCTAGACAAATACATGGAAAACACAGAAAAACAGTAGACACATGCATGGTATATTCCCTAACCTGTGTTTATATACCAGTGGTTCTTTTGGCATGTGATCCCAGATGTGGAAACAGGCCTGTTCCTCCATAAGCATGTCTCTGTTGTGCAGGTGTCTGAACTGGGACTCACATGCAGTAATCCTCCTGTTTCCCCCTCCCAGTGAGAACCCGGCCACCTGTGCAGCACACACCACACCTCTGCAGCAAACAAGAAAAGAGACTCATGAATCATTCATTGTCATCAATTAATAATTAATCCCATCAAACACTGAGGATGCAGTTGACTACCAGGCTCTGCCGCTCATTGGCTCGGTGAGGAAGAAGCCTCTTTTGTGTAAAAGAATGACACAAAAATGTTCAAAGGTGCTACTGGGAAGGTTTCTTGGAAACCATTACAGAGGCTGACATGCAGCATTTGTATTTGAAGTAGCCTACCGAAAGCTGATCTTTGTGTTTATGTTTTGATATTTTTAAAGGAACAATGTGTAGCGTTTAGATATAGATATTCTATATAGATATATGATAGAAAATAAATTAGTTCTGTCAAAGTTAAAGCAATAATAACACATTAACGCAAATTTGTTTTAACGCCACTAATTTCTTTAACGCATTAACACAACTTGTGATTATTAGGTTGTGGCGAGCTCAGTTTTAAAGCTAGAAGAAGTGAAGATACTGACATCATATGAAACTACAAATCCTAAAGAATCCATTGGTACCAACCATGTGATACTAGATTGTCGCGAAGGAGGTTACATAACGCTCCAAACTTGCGCTAAATTTGGTGAGGAAAAACTGGCATGGCCATTTTCAAAGGGGTCTCTTGACCTCTGACCTAAAGATATGTGAATGAAAATGGGTTCTATGGGTACCCACGAGTCTCCCCTTTACAGACATGCCCTCTTTATGATAATCACATGCCGTTTGGGGCAAGTCATAGTCAAGTCAGCATACTGACAGCTGTTGTTGCCTGTTTGGCTTGAGTTTGGCATGTTAAGATTTAGATTGAAAGACTTAAAATAAACCCATTAAGAATGCAGCAATTCATAGTGAAAAGGTCTCTGAAAGACCATTTAGATTATCATATGACAATAAGACTCTTTACTGCCGCACCTTGTAATGGAATGAGGATTGCTAACACTAAAATCTGTTATAAATACGATGGTGTCATATAAGCAATACAAATTTAAACTCGGTATAAAACAAGAGGTTATCTCAGCAGGTTAAAAGCTATGACACATTGCCACTAATAGTTTACTGTGTTTATTTACAACAAAGAACATCTGAGATGTCCTTATTTTAACTCATGGCTCTCATATAAAAGAGATGCCACAGCAAAGTCTCACAGTTATGATTGCAGTACAGTATCTACTGCTGAAACGCTACCACAGTACTACTTGATTTGTTTACATGCCTCATGTGACAGTCGTTCTGTTTAAGGACATTCATGCCACACTGATGATGCATGCAGGGATAGGGTTTGTCAGAAGAACTCATCAAGGAAAAAGTAAACAAGTAAAACCTTAAAGGTGCAGTGTGTAGGATTTGGCGACATCTAGTGGTGTAGTTGCAGATTGCAACCGACTGAGTACCCCTCCGCTCACTCCTCCCTTTCCAAGACTGTGATAATGTGAGCTGCAGAGTCCAAAACCACGGTAACGGCGTTCACCTCCCTCAGAGGCCATCCTTACCATAATAACACTACTTTAGGAGCAACAGAAGTCAGACGGCGGCTGGCGATTTTGCGGCTCATGTTAGCTCAGTTTCACAAGTGTTTCACCCGTGTTTGGTTTGTCCGTTCTGGGCTACTGTAGAAACATGGCAGTGCAACATGGCGGACTCCGTGAAGAGGACCCGCTCCCTATGTAGATATAAACGGCTCATTGTAAGCTAACGAAAACACAGCAATTCTTATTTTCAGGTGATTATACACTAATGAAAACATAGTTATGAATATTATATTCCATATCTGCAAATAGATCCCCCGAAATGTTACAAACTGTTCCTTTAAGACAATAAATAAAATGTTGACATTTTCTGCGCCAATTTACTGGGAAAGCATTTTCACTTTTGCACTGATGGTACTGACATTCAGACCTAAGATATCATAAACATGGCAGGAGAAAATAGTGACATTACTTTGGTCAATCCATTTCAGACAAGTGTTTGATGTAATGTTTTCACACAGCCAGATTTAAACCAAAGATAGCCATGCCAGTCTGTTGCGGTTTTGAAACTATATAGAGTACATTAATATCTATATATATACATATTCATTAAAAGTTAGAAGAAATTGAAACATTTCACAATGTAAATTGTAATTTAGATAACCGTAATCAAAATAATCCTAACTTTAAATTAAAAAAAAAAATGTTTTTACTTTCTAAACACTGCATGATGAGAGGGTATTATACCCAGCGGATTAACCCTTATTCTTCATAGGATTCTCTGACTCATGGTGTAGTAAGATATTTTGAGTCTGCCTGCATTCTGCTCGTCCATCTGCACACATAGATGAGTCTCTGGAGTCCCTGCTCAGCGTCACTATCACTGCGGTGACTGCCGGAGTTGAAAGTGATCCAGAATGCAACGCCACAGCCAAGCTGTGGCTTCTAAGATTATCAGAGGCAGCTACAATGAAAGCTGCCCGGCCCAGACCTCAGCACCACAGCTGACAGCCAGTGGAAACACAGTCAGAGCAAACAATGGCCTACACCGGTCCACCAGCCATGACAAAGTCAACAACTCATGCCAGGACTCTTCTACTGAACACGCTCAGCAGATTTCTGTCTGAAACATATCCTGACTCAATACATCAATCCAGGTTTTTATGTCCGTAATTACTGCTCTAATCCTACCGTGGCACTATTTGTGAATAAGCAATAACTCTACTAAACATATTAATTGTCTCTTATGATTATTATTCTGAAAATTTTTGCCGTTTTGACAAAAGAGAAGCAAGCAATGAGAGATACTACAGAATAGAAAAAGAAGAAGAAGAAGAGGTTCTCAAGAGGAGGTAATCAAGTTTGTTGCCTGCAATGTGGGGAAAAAAAGCTATCTGGTCTGTACAAGCGGAAGAGATTGAGAAGGTCAATCTCCAGCTGAAAAGCCTAAAATGCAGCTCAAAATGTCTGTGAAGGAGGAAAAGGTCTATTGAAAGTATCAGTGCTGCAAAACACACTGAATAACTGCAGATGAACTTTAAGAAGCCGTGCAGATCCAGTGTGGACTGTAGCTACCAAACGTTCAACAGGATGTCCAGAGGAAGATTTTGCACACTGGAAATTTTACTTCTGTGCATTAATCTGATGGCTGGAGTTAGTTTAGTAACTTGCGGCTAAACATGCAAATGAACACAAAGCAAAATTAAGAAGTATGTGAAAATACTTGCAAAAGATGTCATCTACATTTCTTTAACCTTAACCAAGGTTTGTTTTCTATCTATCCATTTCAAATACATTTCAAAAACGTATAGGGCTGTCAATTGTTTCAAATATTTAATCGCGATTAATCGCATAATAGTCCATAGTTAATCGCGATTAATCGCAAATTAATCGCACATTTTTTATCTGTTAAATGTACCTTAAACGGAGATTTGTCAAGTATTTAATACTCTTATTAACATGGGAGTGGGTAAATGCTGCTTTATGCAAATGTATGTATATATTTATTATTGGGAATCAATTAACAACACTAAACAATGACAAATATTGTCCAGAAACCCTCACAGGTACTGCATTTAGCATAAAAATATGCTCAAATCATAACATGGCAAACTGCAGCCCAACAGGCAACAACAGCTGTCAGTGTGTCAGTGTGCTGACTTGACTATGACTTGCCCCAAACTGCATGTAATTATCATAAAGTGGGCATATCTGTAAAGGGGAGACTCGTGGGTACCCATAGAACCCATTTTCATTCACACATTGTGAGGTCAGAGGTCAAGGGACAGCTTTGAATATGGCCATGCCAGTTTTTCCTCGCCAAAATTTAGAGTAAGTTTGGAGCGTTATTTATAAACCAATGGATTCCTTAGGTTTTCTAATTTCATATAATGCCAGTATCTTCACTCAGCTTTAAAACTGAGCCCGTTACGAGGTAAAAATCGCAAGTTGCGTTAATGCGTTAAAGAAATTAGTGTCGTTAAAACAAATTTACGTTTAAGTATTATCATCACTTTAACTTTGACAGCCCTAAAACATATCAATGTATTTCTTCAGCAATTTCAATGACACAAGAAAGCCATCTATTTCATACATAACATCACTTATCTATTCATTCACCCGCTGTGCATTTACCCATCTATCTATCTATGGTCAATGCATGCAACCATGAGCTTTAAGGTCAGCGCGGTGCTTCAGAACAACAGCACAGCAAACTTGTACTTTACTGATCATGTCGTAGTGTGTGGCATGGCACCATGTCACACACTGTTAGTCCTCCAGAGAGCCACATGGACCCACAGTGCCTGGAGCCAAACTGGCGCCATCCACTTCCTGGGCACAGGCAGGCATGAGCACACCAGGGTCTATTTATAACTTCTTATTAGAGTGGAGTGTTTTCAAATGAGGCTGAAAAGATAAGACAGCAGCAGGAAAGGGACACTGTTAGGGAGAGGGGGTGGATGTTTACCTATCAGCACGTTATTTGTAGCAGGAAGAAAACTTTGGGCAGCAAAGTCACGTTTGAGAATTTTGTGGAAAAAACACATGATGGACTTCTTTCCTTCCTTAACAGGAACAAGACTCGGTCAAAACCGAGTATATGGCTGGACCGTATGGTCAAGTCTGTGAATTTGTAGCTAAATTCTTACACAAATAGTCAGTGGTCATATTTATAATGTTTTGTGAACAGTTTTTTTCACTTATATCTTATGTTTGATTGAAAGCCAACTTATAATGAAGCAAATGGCATTCAGTAATAGTAAATGGTAACGTTTACTAGTCAGTATATTATACATTTTATACAAGGTTAAAAGTATTTCAGTATTTTATGAAAGCATGTGCATCAAAAGCATTCATCATATAAGTGGTGTTCAATATACATACGTTGCAAAAGTTTATCAGCGTTGAGATATCCCCGCTGTCATCACTGACGTTGTTGCTGCTGTATTTATTCCTAGATGGAATGTTAACGCAGCCTGCCACTGATCGATCCGAACTCCATTCAGAAAACAAGCATTTTAAAAGTTGTTTGCCTGTCGTCTTACGCACAGACCTGACAAAGCATGAATTCAGACTTTTTACTAATCAGCATCATTATGTAGTTATTTCGGCACACTTTGATCCGTTTACAACAGCGTTGCTGCCGTATTTATGCCTAGATGACGTTATATTGAGTGGTGATTTAGTAGCTGGTGTTATCATAGCCTGGCATTGATCGATCCGAACTCCGTTCAGAAAACAAGCATTTTAAAAGTTGTTTGCTTGTTGTGTTGCGGACAGACTTGACAAAGAATGAATTCAGACTTTTTACAAATCGATATATTTATGTTGTTATTTCGGCATTATTTTGATCTGTTTATTGCAATTAAATCACAGCACATTCTGTTTATTTTGGGTTCAGACCGCAGTAGTGACGTTTGGCTTGCTAGATAGTCAGTTCATGGCGGAAATGGAGGAAAGCGAGGCGAAAATTTGCGAGCGTAACTTAAACGAACATAAACAATATCACATGCACAACAACAGCACTATGTAATGATACATTGAACCACTGACACGCTCCCCAGAAAACGTAAACACAGAACTGTCCTCCGCCTTTTCATTTTGAAAGAGCAACGACCAATGAGGAGACTCCAGCAGTCAGCCGACCAATCCTGTAACTTCATCACTCAGTCAGTCAGTCACTCACTCACTCACTCAGTGACAGACTTTTGCGTCTGTAGGGCTGGCCCTCTGCGGTCCAGCCAAAAACTAAGTGGCAACATAATCAATAGTGACTTACAGTAACGTCCGTCAGTCCGAAATGGTGCGCGGTCCCTTTAAGAGAAACAAAACAATCGTTTACTTCCGGTATGTTAGCACTAGCATCCATCTACCATAATAAGACTCAAATAAGTTATCAAGTAAATGGTTTAAAAAAATACATTAAAGTGCTGCTGACATTATAAAAGAGACAGCGAGCGAAGGTGTCGTAAGGTGCTTTTACTTTTTTAGCCCGGTAACTAAACGTTATGATGGCAGGGAGAAAAAGAAAGATGATAGCAATGACAGCAGCAGCAGCACCTGAACAAGCAGCAAGTAAACATAAAAACCGGACGGATTTAAAGGTTTCACCTACCAAGCTGGAGTGTGAAAGTGCTCAAAGTGCAGAAACGGAGCGAAGCCATTATTTCGTCAAGAATGACCTGCAGCACAGACTGGGAGAGGGTTTTTTTAACCAGTCCTGCATCAGTTTGGCCAAAGCCTTCCTTGGCAAGGTAATGCTGCCACCTCAACTTAAGTCTTTACATCCACTTATGTTGTAAGGATGATTTCTATAAGCCATACACAGCTCTAACAGACATCTTTTGTCCAGTCTGTCAATCAAGGACAGCCTTATCTGAAAGTCTTTGCCACCTCTGTCTACTATATATTCATTAAGTAACCTGTCATTTCAGTCCTTCATTATAACACTGTAACATTACATTTTTAGTTGATTACACTCAGCTACAACCTTGCAAAATCCCAAATACATCCAGATCGGTCACCTCAAATATAGGACTAAAGAATATTTTAAAGCTTAATCGATTAATTGTTTGGTCTATAAAGTGTGTGCACATAGGCCTAGTGGAATATGCCCATTACAAGTTCCCAGAGGCCATGGTCACATCTTCAAATGTCTGGTTTTGTTGGATGAACAGTCCACATCCAAAATATATTCAGTTTACTTTCACATAAGAAAACAACAACAATCATAAACTAGTCATATTTGACAAGCATTTTGGCTAAATCTCTATCAAAATTGTTGCCAATTAATCTTCTGTAATCCAGTGGTTTCCAACCTGGGGTCCGGACCTGCTCTGAGGTTGTCAAAATTAGATTTGCTCATGTATAATTAAAAACATAATAACACACTTACTGGATAATTTATGCAAAAGTCTGTATATAAAACTTATAAAATATATATTTTAAATTTTACTATATAAAATTTAAAATGATATATTTCTTTGCTACTTAGTAGCAAAATCTAACAAAATATTCAGCTTTAATCCATATTTGTTGGCGTTTAGTCTTTCAAAAACAACATTATCACAGCGGTACTGCTCTACCCCTTGACGCACACAAAGCGAGGCAAGCACCTGTATTAATGGGGCGGTCTAGCAGTAATTTAACAACACCATAAATTACATTTATTTAACCACAATAAGAAAAAATCTATTTCGGCTTTAACATTATTATGGTAAATTAATTAAATTGTTACAAAAAAAGATCATATTATGTATCTGCATTCACTTGGCAAATCCATCAAGACATCACTTTATTTATGTTGACAAAACTGACGAGTTCTATTCATTAAAGAAAGTTGATTTAATAAAAAAAAAAAAAAAGACTCATTTGATAAACTGAATCACTTTATCCAAATTGAGGATTTTGTTCAAGGATTTGTAATTTTTGGGTGATACAAGTAGGTGGGGCTTCAAGGAAAAAAGGTTGGGAACCAGTGGATTAACTAATCATGATGAAACATAATCTGCCTTGTTCCTTGCTCCTGCAGGTGTTGGTCCGCAAGTGTGCAGACGGTACTGAGCTGCGGGGGAGAATAGTGGAAACTGAAGCCTACCTTGGAGGACAGGACAAAGCTTCACACTCAGCAGGAGGCAAACGCACTGAGAGGAACACAGCCATGTTCATGAAGCCCGGCACAATCTATGTGTATCCAATCTATGGCATCTACATCTGTATGAACGTGTCTAGTGAAGGTAAAAGCATTGCCCACCAAAGGTGAAAGCCATTATGCCTGCTGATGCAATCTTTCATAAAGTCTTTTTTTGGTTTAATCTGCCTCCTTCCAAGAGTTTATCATTAATATGATACTAAATCAATACAGCAGAGTTTTTTTTATCATCAGTGGGTAAAGGGCGAAAGGAAGGAGACAGAGTGGAGCCTTGCTGACTGATGCATATTGTGTGCTGTGTCCCCAGGGGAGGGTGCTGCCGTGCTGCTGCGCTCCCTTGAGGCCCTGCAGGGTCAGCCCGTCATGATGCAGCTGAGGGCAGCCAGACGCAAAGAGGGAGCCCGACAACTGAAGGACAAAGAGCTCTGCAACGGGCCCTCGAAGCTGTGCCAGGCTCTAAATATACCCCGCTGTTTTGACCGTCGAGACCTAGCCTCAGACCCAGAGGTGTGGCTGGAGAAGGACCCCAACACAAATCCAGTAGAACCCAACGATATAGTATCAGCACCACGCATTGGAATAGAGTCTCATGGGGAATGGGCCAAGAAGCCCTGGCGGTTCTATCTTCGCGGGCACCGGTGTGTTAGCGTAGTAAATAAAGAGGCAGAGAGACAGTCTGGAAATGTAATGAACAATTTAGGTCCCTCAGATGTGCAGTCTAACTCAGGACACACAATGTCAAAAGAACGTAACGGGAATATTCCTGAAACTACTCTGCCATCTGTTCCCTTTGTGGACTTCTCCATTTAGGCAGTATAAAAAGGGGCAAGTCAAGATGGTAGAATAACCTCCACGACTGGTTCAATGTCTACATTACAATTTGCATAAACTAAACTAAATGTTTCTCATTCATTTTGTAAGCTGCAACTTATTTTGACAGGTATTTACTAGAGCTGTCAATCGATTAATGTATTTTACCGTGATTAATTGCATGATTGTCCATAGTTAATCGCAATTAATCACACATTTTTAATGTTCAAAATGTACCTTAAAGGGAGAATTGTGAAGTATTTACTCCTCTAATCAACATGGGAGTGGGCAAATATGCTGCTTTATGCAAATGTATGTATATCTTAATAACCCCTAACAGGTACTGCATTTAGCGTAAAAAATATGCTCAAATCATAACATGGCAAACTGCTGCCCAACAGGCAACAACAGCTGTCAGTGTGTCAGTGTGCTGACTTGACTATGACTTGCCCCAAACTGCATGTGATTATCATAAAGTGGGCATGTCTGTTAGTGGGGAGACTTGTGTGGGTACCCATAGAACCCATTTTCACTCACATATCTTGAGGTCAGAGGTCAAGGGACCCTTTGAAAATGGCCATGCCAGTTTTTCCTCGGCAGAATTTAGTGTAACTTCGTAGCGTTATTTAACCTCCTTCGTGACAAGCTTAGGTTTTTCTAGTTTTATACGATGCCAGTATCTTCACTCTAGCTTTATAACTGAGCCCGCTACGAGGTAAAAATCGCAAGTTGTGTTCATACATTAAAGAAATTAGTGGCGTTAAAACAAATTTGCGTTAACACCCTCGTATTTATGTAAAGTTGTACTGGAAACTAACAGAGTAAAACTCAATTTATCAGTACCTATAAAAAAAAAAATTCTGAAACGTACCTTCACTCACTCATGAGTCTTTTTTGCTTAGGTCTTCCATCTGTGTTTTTTAATAAACAGTCATAATGGGGGAAATTCTCCTCTCAGTGATTTCACAGATGTTTGGAACGCTCTGCTTCTCTCAAAGCAAAACAGCCTGTCTGATGTTAGAGTCTTCCCTTTCTCGCTGTCTTTCTCTCCCCACCTCTGGGATTCCTGAGAGGTAGCTGGAGGTCTGGAATGATCATTACTCAGTGTGCCCCTCTGTGGTCAGTGCAGATGATCTAACACATCTGGAGATGATGAAGAGAGGATGAAGTTAAACCCCCACTACACCAATATTTCCAATAAACACGGGCATTTCTGGTATGTACAAAATAATTTAATATTGTAAACAAACATTTGGCTCATAAAGGAAAAAACACTTTCTTCATTTTGTAAATCTGCACTCATTAACGCAATCATTGTGTCACTTCATTTAAAACAACACTGTTGAGCAATAGCACTTAGCTGTGAGCACAGCAGGCTATTAACTGCTCTCAAACTGTTGGTGAGAGCTGATACCGTCTCTGTGCCACTACTCCATGGGTGACTGAAAGATTGAAATAATTGGATCTTCATGGTTGGTCACCACAAGGACACTGCGGAACTTGTCAAACAGCGTCTTGAGCTGCGAGCGTCTCATGTTCTCGTTGTACATGATCTCTTCCAGGTGGTGGTGTCCCCGGAAATAATGCAGCAGCCTGGAGGCAGAGAAATGGGTTGAGAATCTTTGAATGATTAGCTCTGTAAATCAACCATGAGACAGGAATTTTTGGGAAGCTTTCTAGACATTTCCTATTTTAAACATGCGCACAACTAACAGCTGGCAAATGATCTCAACTCTCCAGCCAAAATTTTCCAATTAAATTTCCCAATATTCTGTCTGAATGCAATTAAAATAAGTTTATTTTCCAAACCAATGTACAAATAGCTTCTTATTTCCTAAGAGACAAAGCATTAACAGTGATTTATAACATCATGAATAACTGGATCCTCACTAAAACACATCCCATCTGTTAAGGCGCCTTTAGACTGCACGACAACAGCGATTGTGTAAGTTTATTGCAAGTCACACTGTGTGAGATGACTCCAAATACAATCTTTGACGCAATCTGTGTCAGACCGTTCAATATCAATGGATTGATGACTGAAGATTCCTCGCACGATTGTCAATTTTCATCTCAGACAGCCCAAAATCACACAGTGTAAAGGGTCCTTTAACCTCTTCCACTCTTTGAGGGCGGCGGCGCCCTCGGCCGACTTAACGGACTTTCAGAGGCTGTAACAGACTCAGTTTTAGAGAGTTAAGATACTTTTATCATATGAAACTAGAAAACCTAAGGAATCCATTGGTCCAATGTCTTGTTGCATAAAGTGGGTATGACTGGAAAACTGAGACTCTTGTGGATCCAATGAGCAACATCATCACACATGAATTGTATTCATGTGTGATGATGTTAGTCCCCATAGTAGCCATTTCATTTAGTGAGAAAATTGACCTCACTGTATAAAATGCCCTGTGGTGACCTCTAGGATAATCACAGCCTTATGAACCTTTACAACCACAAACTAGAGACCTAGGTCATTCAGAGGATGGATGGCTTTCCCAGGTAGATTGACAATAAGGGGGTTTCTGAACAGTTTCCAGAACACAAGTGCTCGCCATCCAATTGCTGAAAAATGCAATTCTTGCAGAAAACTCCAAATGTCAACCGTTTTTGATATCAAATCAAAGCATGGCTTTTTCTATGGTGTTCCTCAAGGTCTTGGTGTCTTAATGTGGTATTTTGGATGGATTATTGATCTTTTTTAGCAATTGTCGAGTGGTAAAATGGTTAGATTTAGCACCAAATCTGTGTAACAAATGGTATCAAACCAAAAATGACTGCAACAACTTATGAGACATGGGAATAACCATCATATACTTCTATCATAATGTTCTAAACCCTTATATACTTTCAAAATGTATTTTAATCAATGAATTAATGTTTTTTAAATTTTATTTCTGATTCATGACTAGAACAATTTGATACAGTGCTGAGCTGCATCTCAAATAATCTTCAGGTTCCCAGTTTTGAGATGATGTACACCACTTCTATGAGACATCTATTGTTGACCTGCTATCTCCCCCTAAAGACCCCCTGTTCCCCCCTAAAAAGGACAAAAATGGGTCTATGACAAAGAGGGATGGAGTGGAAAAGGTTAATCTGACTTTTCTAAAAGCAGAGAGCAATAGAGAGCTGAGAAACATTTAATGCACTAACAAAAAACACAGAATATGCTCGAGGCTTCTGGCTTAATTACCTGGCAAACATCCGCAGATCCTCTGGATTTTGTGCAGCAGGGATGTTAAGAATAACCTGCCTCTCGTGCTCTGACAGGCTGGCAAGCAGCGTCTCTGTCATCCTCTTGTTGAGCGGAGAGTCACCACCAGGAAGTAGCTCTGCACTGGAGTTGTCCATACTGGGACTGGTGAGGGTCATGTCATCACTGCTGGCTGTACACAGAAAGCAGACAGATGATCACAAATTATCTATTACACTGTTATACCTCTAAGAGTTGGGCAGAGGAGAGAGCTGAGTGA
This sequence comes from Sebastolobus alascanus, assembly GCA_916701645.2. Classification (NCBI taxonomy): domain Eukaryota; kingdom Metazoa; phylum Chordata; class Actinopteri; order Perciformes; family Sebastidae; genus Sebastolobus; species Sebastolobus alascanus. The sequence continues at coordinate 775,537 of CAKAOJ020000223.1, read as the reverse complement.
GGACATACTTGGGGAACCGAAGCTGAGAGCGCTAGGGGTGCTGAGACTGCGGCCTCCTACTCGGGCAGCCAATGGAGGGTCTTCATCCCTCAACCCGGGCTCATCCTCGCTGGGCGGTACCAACAGGCAGACATAAGTGTGCAGCTGGATCAGCAGGCGGCGCTGCAGCATCCACACAACCATCTGGATCAGCTGGGCCTGGTCAGGAGCAGAGCGTCACAGCTGAGCACAGGATAAACACTGAACAAGTGAAGCTGAACACGCTCGTGTCCTCAGCCAGGTCAAATGTTTTAAATCAGCCGCACAAGCTCAAAATAGAGCCAAAAGAAAGAGCCGTGGCTCTGATCTTGTTCTCATGAAAAATGGAGGCCGCAGACGCTGGAGCTGATGTCCCTCTGACATTTATAATTCATCGCCGACGCTCAAGCAGCCACGCCCAAACAAGATGGGTTGGAGAAGAACACCAGATGGTTCTGCTCTTACAATCCATGTAAATTTACAGGAACAGCCCTGTATGTACTAGGGATTTACCAGGAAACTATAATTACACTATTTTTTTTTTATTTGTACAGAAATGTCTGTTTTTGTTCACAATGTCACAGTCAATTATTATTCAATCTAAAAATGTTAAACATTTGTTTCATAATTACAGTTGTTTCAAAGTAAATTCACAGGTTTTTTTAGAAGAAGACCGACTGATCTTTCTGGGGGAAAACAATACATTTATATCAGATTATTTCATCAACATAGGGAAAATACATAATAAGAAAATAAAGTTGACTTACATTGAAAACCAGGGGGGATTGTCTCACTTTTTTACAGTCATTCATAAATATACTATATGTATTTTTATGTTCTCTATATTTTTTTGTTTGTTGAAAAAAAACATTGAATGACTTGATACTAAGCAGAGCCAGTGCTTAGAGTGTGTGTGTACATGGGAAGTGAGTGGTGAAGCAAAAGAGAGAGGGCGGCAGCGACGGGAGCGAGTAACGTTATTGACTCCGGCCCAAGAAGGAAAAGTTAACAGAGTTTGGTTTGTCCGTTCTGGGCTACTGTTGAAACATGGCGGTGCAACGTGGCGGACTCCGTGGAGAGGACCTGCTACCTATGTAGATATAATCGGCTCATTCTAAGGTAACGGAAACACAACGATTCTTATTTTCAGGTAATTATACACTGAAGAAAACATACTTATTAATATTATATTCCCTTTCTAACATAGATCCCCTGAAATGTTACACACTGGTCCTTCAATGTATGTGTAGAGTGTGTGTAGTGTAGTGTAGTGTGTGTGTGTGTTGCAGTGTGGAGGCATAAGGTTATTTGTGTATTTGTACTTGTCCGGTAGTCGTACCTCCTGTGCAGGAGCTTCCAGAGGGTTTCTGAACTCGGCCAGTGAGACAGGCAGTGAGAGCTTGGCTAGCATGGAGGGCAGATCGTGACCAGGAAACTGCTGAGCAAACTGCTCAGCCAATGGTGAGTATCTGTCCAGAGGAAAGATGGCAGACGTTATTCTACAACGGCAAGCTTTTCCATTAACACAGCTTTTTAAAATTAATTTTCCACAATGTTGTAAAGGAAAGGCTATTTAAAGTTTTATGTTTAGAGAAGAAAAATACAAGTGCTGCCAATGGCCCAATTCAGTTCTTTCATAACACAATCTGAAGTGCTTTGACAAGTCTGAATTTAATTACAATAAAGATTTAGTTGACCTATGACATGGTTGGGTGCGTACGGTCCTTTAGCTCTACCGTAATCAGTGCAGCCAAATGGCTTACATCACTTCATGAACACTCACAGGCAGATGTTGGCGTGAGGAGACAGCATGTAGACGTTGTTCTCACACAGCGGGTAGATGATGATCGCTTTGCCCCAGTAAACCAAGTGAGCAGCAATTTGAAAGATCTGAGAGGGAGAATTATTTGCAAATAATATAAATGATGTGAAATGAGATGATCTAAGCCACAAAATGCTTTGCAATTGAAAACCAAATGTGGAAGGAAGATTAAAGAACTTATTGTACTTGTGATCTCAGATTTTCTCTGAATGTACATATATTGTCCACTAGATGGCAGTAAGACACCATCCACACCTCTCTAGCTAAACAACTTTTACTGGTATATTTTTAATAGATCTCATACATACAATAAGATATCACTCCCATTGTTGCACTATTTCACATTTTTCTATTTCTAATCATTCTAAGTGCTACATACTGTACAGCTAAAAGGATCACCATCTTTGATTCTCCCTATATTATACATGTACAGCATGTGTAACTTTGGTGACACTCATTAACTTTTGAGTATTGTATTTAAATGGAAATGGTTTCAAAATACCATACAATCACCAAACTCATTATTTGTGAATGGGCTTAATGATTGTAAGCAGTTATAAATATTTTTTTTTAATTTGGAAAAAGTGCTTCAAATTTGAAGATAAATGCCTTTTGAGATCAGAGAATGACTGATCTGGTGTTGTGAATTGCAGTAGTGATGCAGACTGTTCTCCACCTGAAGTAGGGCCAGGTCAGCATCCTGTGCGAGCTGCTGCAGGTTTTTCACCGCGGAGCAGGTTTTGATGAGGCGCACCATCGCAGGCGAGCAGTCCAGAGGAAGCTGACTCAGCAGTGCCTTCTCACTTTCCAGCAGCAGCAGGGCGTGATAGGGTCTGACGGATCAAACAACATAAGAATCAACAGACCTCCTCTTTAGAGGTCGAGACTGCTCCCCCAATAGAAACCAGCATGAGGCTAAGAACATCATAAAACACATTACACCCTGGATATCATCTGTTTAAGCTCCTCCCATCCAGCAGGCGCTTCAGATCAATCTGCACAGCACACGCACAAATAAACTGAAAAACAGCTTCTTCCCAGAAGCTGTGGCACTACTGAACTCAGACATCTCCTCAGTCTCACAAGACTGATGTGCTGCCACACTGCACCCTTAGTGGACTTTTGCTGCTGCTGATGTTTGCACACACGTTAGTTGTATTTTAGCATTGTTGTATTATACTCATATTGCTTATAATATTATACTTATATTGCTCAGATTCTGCACTTTTCGCTGATATTTATTACTAATCTTTTAACTCATTTGTGCCTTATTTAGTCCTTGTAAATATGTGTGTAGTTTTTTAATACAATACACCATTTGAGGGCAACTGCAATTTCGTTATATGCTTGCATAATGACAATAAAGTCCTTGATTGATTGAGGGAATCAGCTGTAGTGCCAGTCTGTACACAGAACAATCTGTACATATATCTATGTAGAGAACAACTGAGAGGACAAACTGACCCCTCTGATTCATTCAAACAAAATCATCTTTCTGCAGAGCTGTTAAGATTTCATGGCGTGAATGCACTTGCATTCATTTCACCTTTGCAGCTTCAAAAGACAGAAATAAAGGGAGAGGTAGAAGTTGATCACAACTCTGATGTATGTATGCTGAAGTAGAAATAGGTGGCAGTATGGTCCACAGAAAACTTTACATGGTTTCTTTGGATGCTTTGAATAGTAAGTCAGTACTGAAGCTCATAAAATACACAGCCCTTAATCAAACACAATACTACTTTGACAAAACAAACTGATGGGGGATTAGACTCATTTTGCATGACTTGCAGCAAAGTCAGAATAACAAATTAACACTATGCTGCTTTAAAGTTCCATTCAGAATTAAGTAGAGTATAAATTAACAATATAGAAATGAGACTATAGGAGACTTCTTCTACCCCCAGGAGATGTTGCATTTGTGGGCAGGAGAAAAGGAAACTATATTAGCAACTAATAGTAAATGGTAAACATCTCTTATATAGTAAATTAAAATAAAGGCTTTATCTGACACTTGTAATAACACGTCCTACATGTGTTTATGCTTTGAGGAGGGGGACACTGGGTGGAGTATCTGTGGTCAGTTATGATAGGCCATTTTGACTGCTTACCGAGGTGTTGCCAAAAGTGCAAGTTAAAAAGTTTCAACCCACATAGAACAGAGTAGACACTTTTTATTCTGTGTTTAAAAAAGTAAAAACAAACCTTATAGCCTTAAGGCTGCGCTCTAATGCCTCAGGGGGGATGTAGTTGCCTCCAATCCTGTGGATCTTGTGTGGTAAACAGAAGCTCACCTCCAGCCAGTTGTTAATATGTAGTCGCACCACGCCAGTTGTACAAAGGCTGCAAAAAGCAAGAATATAAGGGTCAACTGTATGAACAATATACATTCTGCTTGGTAAGAAAAAGGGAGAAATAACAAAACAAAAATAACAAAGTATAATTATTACACACCTGTCATAAGCCTCCTTCAGGTCCCTGGCTAGTTTACATTTGGGAAGAATTTGTCTAAATGGGGACTGGGGGCTTCCATCCGCTTAGATCAGGAAAAACAGAGAACAAATCATACTTTCAAATCTATAAAACATCATCACAATGTTAGTATACTGATATGCTACCCATTGTGCTATGATAAATGTGTTATATACAATGATTTCTATGACATTCTATAGACTGATTGAGCCAAGAGGTATGTATCTCACTCTCAGTCACGGTGGTGATCTCATCCTGGACGGCCAGCATCAGTTTGGCCTCTCTGGTCAGGTACTGGCAGCGCCGCTCCTCGTGCTGCAGGGCTATGGCGATGCGGCGAGACAAGTTGTGCATGCAGCTGATGACGGAGGGGTCAGCATTCGCCTGTAGTGGCCAAAGATGAGAAGGAGACAATTTTTAAACTGTGTAATTTTGACAAAAACATGTTACTATGTATACATATAGAACTCAGTGATTAACTATTTCACTGCATTTACAACATCAGTGGTTCAATTTGTATCCGAGTTAACATGCATGTCAAACATTACCAGCATGTTAACTGTTAAACTGTCTAACATGTATGACCCTTTAATATTGAATTTTGGCTCCTTTATGTGAGTTAAAAATCTTAGCATGTAGCTCACTTACAGAGATAAATGATAAAAGATATAATATATAACACATAATTCAAATTATACTTACACTAAATATCTAGTAGTAAATGTTTAATACAGAATGCTTATCATTTTTATGTTTTTTATAATATTAAGCCAATGTCAATTGACAGAGTTAACAGTTTATTAGTTTCACCTGTTCAATCATCACTTATGTAATCAAATATAATAACCCTGTAATAATTCCTATTACTATAAAGCCTATTGTTCCGTTTTTATTGAGACTTTAAGGGAAAGGTTTTGCCTCATCTCTGTGGTATTTCTGAAGTTTAGTTTAGTGTTTTATTGCATTGCATTGAGAGGTATTTATAATATTGTGTTGTCCTCGGGTATGAGGGTGGTATGAGGGTGGACCAAATGTATAAAATGAGTGGTCACTGACCAACAGCGTCTCTTGGCATTGTTGAGTAGATCAGCTGCCATAATGTTCTTACAGAGTAGATATAAAAACAAAGAACAAAGCTAATCTGTATGAATGAACACACAGAATAATTAAAAATAATTTACTGGTGTACAATCTTGTGCAATTAATTATAAAATACACAAAAATGACCCCTATTATGGATATATATATATATATACACTCCCATATTAAATTAAAATAAACCATATGTTATTCTTATGAAAATATCCAGGGTACAAATACCAAAGTTGCTGGGCAGATATCGTTGACAAAACATGACTCAGCATTTCTCGCCCCATCTCAGCTGTACTGGGACTTACTGGGTATCATGACTCAGCATGGGCAGGAACAGGCTGTGCCTCGTTGGGCAGCATGATTAAACGTAGTGCATTGGCCCCTACTCCCTCAGAGTTCCCATGCACTCACAGATAGAGTATACCAGAATATTATCACTCACACACACACCCCTCCCATTCAGATTAACAGAACACAAAATATAAGTGCCCCACCCACTGCCAGCTGATTTAATAAAAAATAAAAAATATCAAGTTAATTTGTAATATTAACATTTATACACAACCTATTCCAACTGGTAGAGCAAAAAGCTAAACAATTAAAATTGAAAATCTTAAGTCTTTTCATACCCTCAGTGCGAACACCACATTAAACAAGATCATCGTTGGCATTTCTCTCTTCGGTGAAGGATCTGTCTTAGAAACCTGCACAGACAGAAAAATAGCTTTTTCATAAGATGCATAAAATAAATGTGTTCACAAAAAATTATAAAATGTAGAGCATGTACAGCATATAGATTAATATATGATATATCAATACTTAATTTAAAACGCGGTTCAATTTACAAATATAACACAATAAAAGCTGCACCAGCACAATGCTATTCAACAGAGTTCAATCAAGCTTTGTCAAAAACTGAAATGTTCAGTTGTTGCTGAGATGGTGTCATAGAAGTGTTGATTGAGCTCTAGGGCAAATTGTAAGTCATGTACAGCAGGTGTCGATGCACTGAATTACAGTATAATGTAAGTTGTTCCTGTTATTTCCACAGAAGCACCCCATAATAGAATATGTTATCGGATTGCAATGTTTGACAATGTTCATTGTCTATATCCCTTTTAAATACCTTCATCTTCGCAACACGGGCAGTGAATCATCAGACTTACAAACAGTCAGTAGGGGGCACTGCTGAAGTTTAAACTAAAGTTCAAAGCTTACATATATTTAGAGGGTCATGATGAAATGAGAAGTGGCCTCATCAAAGCCAGATAGCAAAACACATTAATATTACAACAATAATGTTAATAGAATTCAAGAAAGTACTTTTTAATTGGTATTATCAATCAGAGGTGTCGAATACAGTTTTTAATAACAGCTACTAGAAAATACACATAACAAATGGTCATACCTACTAAGTAAAACTGTTTAACATAGTGATTCTCCAGACAACACACTTGTTTTGTTGTGCTCTTATACTGTGCATCTAACAATCAATTTCTCTTCCATGTGAGAGGAAGAGACAAAACATGCAAATTTCCTTAACACTCTGAGACCTGCGGGATCGCCAGCGATCCCAGCCAACACTACTATCTTTCAGAGGCTGCAGCAGGCTAGATATTGGTATACCACGTCATGCTAGCTTGTCGAGAAGGAGGCTAGATAACATTCAAAAGTTAGGGTAAATTTTGGCGAGGAAAACTGGCATGGCCATATTCACAGGGGTCCCTTGACCCCTGACCTCAAGATATGTGAATGAAAATGGGTTCTATGGGTACCCACACGAGTCTCCCCACTAACAGACATGCCCACTTTATGCTAATGCCATGCTGTTTTGGGGCAAAAACCATGCCGTTTTCAGCACAAAGTATAAATGTGTTATTTCCGCATATTCTAAAAATTAAGTGTTTGAATATTTCTGCATGCTGGGGCCCCTAAACAGTCTTGAAATAAATTGGGTATAACTGTAAAGCTGAGACTCTTGTGGATCCAATGTGCCCAATTGTATTCATGTGTGAAGATGTTAGTCCCCATAGTAGCCATTTCATTGTAGTGAGACCATTTCTTTTTTTTGACCTCACTGTATAAAATGACCTGTGGTGACCTCTAGGATAATCACAGCCTCATGAAACTTTACAACCACAACTTATTTCTGATTAATGACTAGAACAACTTGACACTTCTGGCTATCTCGCCAGAGGAAAATTGCACATCTTGTTTACACTTGAACTTGAAATTCAATCAAGAATGACTTCACATGTTTTTAGTGAAACCCATTTTTTGCTTTACCTGAATGATGGGAGGATGCTGAAGGAGAGTAGGGTGACCCACAAATCGAACATTGTCTATCTTCAGTTCAAACTTCTTTCCACACATATCAGATTTGGTGGCCAGGATGGTGGCGAGGATGATGTCAGAGTACCTTAAAGGAGGAAGAACAGCCTCAATAAGAAAAGTGTGCAGGGTGGGATGAGAGGTCAGAGCACAGAAACAGTTGGGACAAGTAAGACAGTTTAAATTAGCTGTGTTTGTTTACATGTTTCACATTCCTGTCTATAAGAGGGGTTGCATTAATCAGATGCATCTGCCTGTAATGTAATTCAACAATGACTGTATAAATAACAAAAGCTTGTGTGGCTACTGGAAAGGAGAAAAGAGGAGGAGGCCTCCTTGCAGAAACAGTGAATTCGCTGTATGAATGAAGAATGTGAAAGACACATGCTGGTTTGACTTAAGTAACTCATGCTGCAATCAAAGGGATAAAAATCAAGGCGTTAACTTCCAGAAATAAATTAAACACACTATAGACTTACCTCACCAACACAATTTGAAATAATGTGTAGTAGTTGCTTTATTTTAGTTTGCATTTGATTTATATTTTATTTTGTAATGCTGAGTCTACATACTAGAGGTAATATAATTAATGTGAATTAAAACTTTAATTATAGTTTTAAACTGTTGGATTTTTGTTTTTTCAAAAAGGCATACAGTACAGAGGAAAGCAAAACTGAATTAACCAAAGCACTGATTCACTGGATCTGCTACTCATCATTTACAAGGGTTTTTATTGAGATTAGGGTCGGGGATCCATATAGGACACAAAATAGGAAAGAAGGGGATAAAAAAAAGACAGGGGTGATCTAAGCGAAGGAAAGGTGGTTTAGAATGATTTGGTCTTACCCTGCTACCAACTGTTCGTCAGTTAGTGGAGATTGTTCTCTGAAATGGGAATTGGGCCATAAAAAAGAAGAAAAAAGCAAACAAAAGGGAAAATGCAACACACAGTTGGGCTGAATGCATAAAATGGACATCAAAACAACCCGAACAAACATGTGATACTGTGATGTGAAAATGCTGGTCTGCATGTTGATTCAAGCAAATTTAACCTGACCGAGCCTTAATGAAAAATGTCATTTAATATAGATATGTGATCTTAAAAGCCGGCTTGAAAGTGTCATAAAGGCAACTAAAAAGATACAGTGAAACTAGTTTATGCAGTCATAACTAGGGGTTATGTGTCTGACAACATTATGGAAAGGAGCCTACAGAGAACTAAAACAGTTTTGTGATGTGATTTGTTGCCGGACGACAACGGTGGAAACATGAGTGAGAGTTGGAGAGAGGAGTGCTGATTTTGTCAGAGTTTGTTGTGTTGGAGTACAGAGAGCGTAGCTTAGCGTTATCTAAAAGATTTTCGATTGTCATGGCTGAATATTTAGCTGATTTCAAAAATGTGGATGTGATGCAAGATTTCAGAATGAGACTTCTCTCAGTGAACAAACATACCGGATCAAGCAAAAGGTTAAGAAAAACATTTTATTTCTCTGTAGGGTCCTTTCCATAATTTTGTCAGACACTTTTAGTAGACGTACACTGACGGTGCGGTATTGCCCTGATCGATTACATTACAGCCTGTGAGCAGCTGCCGTCTACAGCGCTCTCCCTCAATACTGGACCAATATTTAAAAATGTTGTCCCCATTAGTTACTGAGACACAAAAATATGGGAAAATATAGTCCAGGTTGAAAAATACTGAAGTTATCCTTTAACTCTGGCTCGTCAACTAGAATTGATTTTACAGTCAAATCATTTTTATAAGGCTCTGTTATGCTAATTTCAGTTCTATATCCAAGTATAATCTCTCTAAAAGGTCATTTAAGGTCATACCTTTTTAAAAAGCTGTAAAACTGGAAAACACATAAAGCATGTTTGTAATGGAGTCAGTAGGTAAAAACTAAGCAAAAAAAAAAGAAGAGTTGTGCCAGTTTTATCTCATCATGCCTAGTGGGCTGTATTGATAAAAGGACTTTAAATTATCTGCTTCTTACAGCCTTGTGACCAAAGTAATTTCAGCCAATCAACGACTGACCAGCATTACCATCCATAAAGTGGAAGCATGATGAAAACTAGAATGGCACTCAGAGAGCGCAGACCTCAGCCAAGTTGCCTCACTTTAAAAACAGATCACAGCTCACAGCTGGCGGTACCGTGAGGTGGTCGGCTTATTATTAACACGGTGTGTTTCCGTGTAACGTATCGGCGGATGCCTCTCTCATTCAGCAGCCTTGTTATGTCTGTATAACGTTACACTTCGTTGTCTCTCATCCCGTCATCTACCGCTTTTTTCTTTCTCACCGCGGACGGCCAGCAGCTCCCGCACACACATCCACACAAGTATCTCTCTGCTCGAAGAAGGAAGAAGGCGGGGTCATGCATCATCAACGCGTCATCAGTCACACTGCCCTGTGGTCTTAATGCTCAGGCTGATCGGAATTCTTAAAAAAATTCCTGAATCGGATCATGATCCAGATCGCCACCAAAATCGAATGGATTGTTCATTGTGCTATACCTCACCTCTCGAAAAAATTTCATTCAAATCCATCGCGAACTTTTGGAGTAATCCTGCTAACAGACAGACAAACAAACAAACAAACCAACTTGGCCCAAGGCCTTTGTCCTTGGCGGAGGTAACTAAATGCTGTTGGAAACAACAGATAGGAAAAGTTCTGTGTGCTATTTTCTTTTTTTTTCCAGTAACAGACATCAACATCTTTGAGTGTTGAAAAAGGGGGGAGTTCAAATTCTGCCTTAGTCAGTACTGACTGCTCAATCGCGCTTGATGAATAGCTCAGATGAAAAACTCTGAGTGTTCCACTTTATCTGCATTTGTATTTCTTTTTTATCTGTAACTCATACAACTGGTGGTCAACAAATTGCAGAAAATACTTTTTTGTGTCTATTTGTGGCTATATTATGGAGTTTTCACATGCTGCAGGTTTGTACTAATTTCAGTAATTATATTGATTCTCATGTGGTTCAGCACCAGCACAGTTTAAACCATTTAAACCACATAAACCTTGGTTTAATATACTTTAAAGACAAAACACATTTTCACATGTGGTGTAGTGATTGTGGACTGAACATTAGTCAACATAACTATTGTCACATCTGCTGCACCCGTGTACAGCAGTTTCCCTCTTTCTTCATTTACTCAGTGGATAAAAAGTCAGCCCCTCTTCTTTTATTTCATAACTTTTGTAAAACCATGAAATGATGCAGCACTGCCATCATCCTATTTTTGTATTTATAACCAATTCCTGTTTGTAATCTTAACATTTTCTATGATTGACAGCACATTCATGTTTAGCTTAATACAATCTGATGTGGTTTATCAATGCATTGTATTAACTTGTTCATTCATCTTAAGTGGAGTTTTAGGCTTGTTTTTTATTACCAGTTCAGATAAGCAGGCTCATTCAAACAGCAGCTGGTGCTATGACAAATTTCAAGGGACATTTAGATGGATTTAGATGGATTGATTTAGATTCATTTAGGTTCATGGTGAGGTGATGGCTTTAGGTTTTGAAGTACCACCCGTACAGCATGTTATAAAATTAAAAAAGTTAAATATTTCATTTTCTCTCTGTGAAGTACTTGGTTTTGATAAGTGCTCAATAAATAAAGTTTATTATTATTATTATTATTATAAATATAGCTCAACCACATGAGTTAAATTAAACATGGGCTAGCTCCTCAATTCCTCTTGAAAAATACAATGAGGTTTTTGGAAAAAAAATAAAATAAGATCCAATGCAATAGGGGAGGAAAAATCCTTTTGAGAGTAAGTGGCTCATGTGGATCTTGACCTACAGTCAATGTCTCTATAATGAATTTATAAACCCAGTGATATTAAATTAAGAACAATAAAATACCTTGAATCACCATCCTGATCTTCAAGAACATCACCAGTTGTGTTCAGAGCATATGGACTTCGTTGTTTTGCTTGTTGAAAGAAATAATAGTATTGGTTAGTTCTCATGATTATTGATGCCAATTAGAAAAAACATATTGGTAGATATTTAGCCCCCCTAAAAGCCACAAAAAACAAGATGTTCAAATAACAATCTTAATGTCAAACATGTGCCAGAAAGGTGTTGTATAAACTGAGTGATCTTTTACTGATTGAAGCCATAGTTTGTTGTTGTGAGGGTCTTTCTCTCTGTTGGTAAGAGTCTATTTGTGACCACTGTTGATCTTTGCCAAAGCAGTTTTCCAGTGTTTGGCTTCTTTTTACCAATTTTTGCCATATTAGGCATACCTCCAAGTTGCCCTATGTTGCCAAGAAAACTAACATATACTCTGTAAAAGTTCGACATATTGCTAGTTTCTATTCAGCAAAATTCAGATAACTCTGTTTATCAGGGTGTGGACAAAATAACAAGCACACGAAAAAAGGACACTAAATTTGAAGTAACTAGCTAAATCACAGTTTACACAATAAACTCAAACAACCACAAGGACATTATGCAAAACAACAGGAAAACTGTTTTTTTTTTTTTCAGAAAGGGGAACAGTGGACACAAGTGGGCCTTATCAACACATCACATACTGAAAGAAACCGAAACTGTGGCCTTTCAGATTACAGTCAGAATCTGATTATAAGCATTATAGAGGTAACATGTTTTAGCTGGGCTGCTATATAATATTGGGGGAGTGTTTGAAGCTTCGCCCAGCCTCTGTAAATGTGCAATTATGTGCAAAATGAGACCTACTGTTTATAAAGTTAGCGTTTAGAGGATGAGCTGTGAATCTCTGGAGAATGCTAATTTAGCTAACAGATGATGCTACGCCTACCTGTCAGAGATGACGGACATTCAGCCACTCTTTGGAAAGGGTATCGAAACAGCAGCTTGTTCCCTCGGCTGCCGGAGCTGACCAGTATGACGCTAATAGGGCTGGTTTTGTCGCCGGTTTTGTACACGCCGTTTTGTGACTGACTGTACATGGACGTTCGGTCATCTGGTAACCCGGCCAACGGGTTGAACATCATGTTAGCATTCTAGCTCGTAGTTAGCCAGTTAGCTGCGACGCTAATATCGTCGCTGTCGACCGTACCAACGACCAAACAGTGACCGTCAGCTTGTTACAGTTGTATTAGTGAATAACACACACAAACACAGAGTCTGAATACATTACAGTATAACTGGAATTAACTTAGAGGCCTGACTATGAAGTCCTCCCTACCGTACATCCGTACCAAATACTGCTGCGATTGTTTTGTGTCACCTTGAAAAATGTTCGACTGGATACAGCGGATACGGCTGTAGGATCCCCCCTGCTTCAACAATGGTCTCACCCATCCATCCATCCACCCATCCAACTTATGGACTGAATAACTTAGCGTTTAATGATAAGTGTTACAGATACAACCAACTACAACATTAAAAAGCAACCTACATACGGAAAAATAAGCAGGTCTCATAAAGCGTCAGTTAGACGATACAAATGGGCTTAAAGCAAAAGGTTCAAATCATGCAGTAATATGATTTTAAGATATGATTAAATCTGACAACAGATCCCAAATTGTTATTGTAATTCACGCAGTTTGCCATCAGTGTATTTGGGTGGGGAAAGTGAAAAGCAGCGCTTGCCCCTCCCTCATTACCACCACTGAGGTGCCCTTGAGCAAGGCACTTAACCCCAACCGCTCCAGTGGAGCTGCTCAGTGGCCAGCAGATCAGACTGTGGTTGTACTGGGCAGTTTCCAGTTGTGAATGTGTAACTGTGTGAATGTGATCAGGGCGTTCCTGAAGAAGAGAGCATTGCTCTCAGTGAACCTCCCCCTGAATAAATAAAGGTAAAACAAAATTAAAAAAAATTTGGCAGTTTAACTCTTTCTGATAAATATTTTTCCATGTTACATTACACACGATAGATTTCGCTTTTGGCTGATTGAAGGAGACTCGATGTTGCATACTGTATGATTTAAGTGAAAACTATTGCCTATTTTATTCCAGAAATAAATACCTCAGACTTATCAGGACTATCCACATTACATCATAACGCAAGAGTCCCAAGAGTCAGTAATTATTTATTTATTTATTTATTATATCTTTACTGTCTTCTTTTGACAGCACACAAGCAATATATCCTTTATTTCTGATCATGGCAGACACGTTGCTTAATGTAATTGCAGAACCAGCAATATCTATTCCCTCAGTTGGGGACACAATCTGAGCGCTGCAGATTCCTTATCAATTTCGCAAATCCGTAATACTCGGCCAGCCCACTTCCCCATCCCATCCAATGATTGGATTGGATTTTAACCACATATTTTTGGGAGGAGTTAGATGGTTCTTTTAAAAGTTGCATCTGGTACTGACCCACACAGAACTAGTGACACAAATCTAGAGCTGGCAAAATGGTCGAGTGGACAGACTTCGAGCGCGCAGCCATCCAGGACATCTTCTCCAAGATGGACTATGAGGTGGTGGGCCCTGCAGTTCTCGCCAGGTGAGACATCTTTTCTGATCTTATAGGTTTTATCTTAACATGATGTGCAAAAACACGAGCCATTTTTTTTTTAAATTGTGAGTTATGCATGTTTTTACTTGTCTCCTCAGGTGTCTGATTGTCTACCCCTGGACCCAGAGGTATTTCGGCAGCTTTGGAAATCTCTACAACGCTGCTGCAATCATGGGAAATCCGAACGTGGCAAAACAAGGAACAATTATCCTCCACGGTCTGGACCGAGGTGTGAAGAACATGGACAACATCAAGGAAACCTACGCGTTGCTGAGCGAGCTGCACTCCGAGAAACTGCACGTGGACCCCGACAACTTCAGGGTAAAGTTTTGGAAACTATTCATGTTCAACGATTATTCAAGAAACGACCAACCTTTCATGTTGTTGATGTTTTCTGTTCCTTAATGTGTTGCAGCTCCTGTCCGACTGCCTGACCATCGTGGTTGCTAGTCAGTTGGGTAATGCCTTCACTGGTGAAAAGCAGGCAGCTTTCCAGAAGTTCATGTCCGTGGTGGTGTCCGCTCTGGGAAGGCAGTACCACTAGAGAGCTGCAACAGAAGACCATCACATGCTGATCATGAAAAGCTCTTTGTTTTTGCCTCAAAAGCAAATAAAACAATAAGCAAATCTAACAAACTCTTTGTTTGGTCATGTCTCAGGGGCGTAAATAATTAAAACAAAAGCCGAAGCATATTTAAGAAGTTGTTGCCTGTGTCTTTCCCCTTAAACAAAGTCTAAGGTCAAATCAGGACGATGTAAAATTGATATTGTGAAAGCCTTTTTCACACTGTATAGTATGTTCACTGGTGGAGGAGGTATTTAAATCCATTCAAAGTACCACAATGTAAAAAATAAAATAAGTAAAAGTCATGCATTAAATTATAATTAAAAACTTAAATAAAAGTACATTAGTATTATCAGCACAATGCACTCAAGTACTCATCATGAAGAATGACCACTTTCAAAGTGCTACATTATGATGTATTATAATAATTATATAGGGTATTATGTGTATTATTATTACATTACATTATTATAAAATGTCTCTCTGAAATGTAGAAGAGAGGCTAAATGAAAATATTAAAGTAAAGCACAAATCCCAGCAGACCTACTTTAGTTTGAGTTTAGTTTATTAGCACTAATGAAGTGACGAAAAACTGTATATAGTATATAACAACACACAGCATATAAATAGATAGATGTGCAGGAGACCCCTCTAGGTATTACAATTTATGGTAATACAATAACTATATCTACTTGTAAATATATATCTATATACATAAATATATAAGAGCTAATAAAATATGACACATTATTAAACACCAGTAGTTAAATGTTGATGCATCAATAATAATAATAATAATGTTATTATTATTGGGTGTTTATTATTATATATTATTGTTGTTGTTGTTGTTGTTATTATAAGACAACATCATATAACATTTTGAAAGTGGCCATTCTTCATAATGAGTATTTGAGTGCATAATTCTGCCTAATAAAAACTTTGAACCTATAGCCTATACTTTTCTTATGTTTACATTGTGATATTGTAACTTTGACCAAAGCGCATAATTCCACTGAACAGTAGGCTACATAGAACATATATGGCATATTGAAATTACTCTTTATACAGTATATTTGTTGTTGGAATATGCTCGTATTAATACAGTTTTTTAAACTCTTGTTCTTCGGTTTTATGAGTGAAAATTCTTTAGAGTACTTCTGTATTCATTCTGGCATATTCAAATGTGTTTTAACCCTGATTCATAAACAGCTATAATTGCTTTGTGTGGAAAAACCTTTTTCCACAGCATATTGTACATGAGGTGATATTGTTGAAATACCGCTGACATGCGTTATTCCAACTTGAACTTGAGACCATTTTAATCTGTATATCTGCACGAATGAAATTCAACACAACACAAACAGTTTGATTGCATTTGATCTTTTATTCATATTCAGACTGGCAGGATGTTGAGCCTGCTGTCCGTCCTCTGCTCCTGTTTACAGTTTATCGGTACTTCTCAGACAGGGCACGAGCCAGGGCAGCCAGGAACTTGTCCATGGACACATGGACATCAGGGGTGAAGTCGGTGGGGTACATGATGGCCATGACCACAAGGATGTTGTGGGCGAGGATCTGTGAAAAGAGGATAGTGGAATTAACATTATGATCGTGCATAAGAGTGTATGAGACCAATAAATATCATAAGGCCACAAGGGGCCAAAGAACACCAAACTAACATCTACGGTGCGTCACTGGTTTTCTCTTCTATCTCCTCTATCATGTGTTAATCACCATCACTGAAATCTACCTTGAAGTTGGAGGGGTCCACACGCAGAGTGAAGGCATGCAGCTCACTGAGCACCAGAAGACCCCCAGTCAGGTCGTCGATTTTGGTCACAGCATCTCCAACTGCACCCATCACGATAGATCCGTGCTTCCTCACCGGTACAGAGCCAGGGCTCAAGTCCTTCCAGTGGGAGAAGTAAGTCTTGGTCTGCGGGTACACCACCAGCATCCTGGGGAAGAAATGTGAGTGAGTGAATAAGCAAATAATGAATAAGAAGAATGAAGAGGTATTTTAGGAGCAGGTCAGTCGGTTTCATATTTACCTGGACAGAGCATCGTTGCCGATGTCCGCCGCGCTGCCAGACACTTTAGCCCAGAAGGCTCTGACTGTTTCCTTGTCCTTAGCTGTGAGACTCATCTTGCCTGATGATTGTTCGGTTCAACGGCGTTCAGCTCAAACTTTGGGTATTTTATACATGAAACAGGGCATGGCCACACCCGAGCGCCTCCAAGATAGGATGGACAGCAGTTGGACACCTTCCAGATTTTTGCTGCAGCTAGCACGAGATAAACTTCTCATGAAGACCAAACCATAAGTTAATGATGAGTCATTTTCAAATCCTGTTCATTTATGAAACTTAAATTTAGTGTGCATACTTTATTATTGCTATTGTTGTTGTTGTTGTTGTTAATATTATTATCATAATTAATAACTCTATATATATATAAAACCAAGTTATTGTTATTATTATCATTATTATTATTATTATTATTATTATTTAGTCTTTTTAAATAGATTCAATCTTATTTAACATAATAATAATTGCAACTATATATATATATATATATATATATATACTGTATATATAGTTAATAATTTCCAATGCATATCATTAAAATCAATAATATTGATGACAAGAAAAGAAAAGGACAGGGAAGAGTTAAACATTTTTAAATGAATGTTTAAAAAAAAATTGGCCATAAGCAATAAAGGCTCCTGTGTTCGAGCTCAATATGCTCTTACAGATTTGTGCCGTCTAGAGAGTAAACACAACCCTGAAGTTGCATCTTTCAATAGGCCGAAATCATTTTCAATTTGGGCCAAATCCAGCTCTTTTTTGTTCTAAATGTTAGATTAAGGTAATTAAATTCGAAAAATGATTTAAAACTCTGATTTTACAGCTGTTTATCCACAGACTTTTTTTTTTTTTTTACTTTTCCCGAAATTAAAACTTTTGCAAGTTTTTTTGTTTACAGCAAATCACCAAAATAATAAATATATTATAATTGATATATAATAAATATATATAAATAAAATATATATAATAAATAAAATATTTTTTTTAAATCAAAATGCTGTAATTTAGAGAGGATATATGACAAACAGGCGAATCTACGGTGTAAATAGTCCTACTGATTTGCTCGGTAATTTATTAATATTGAAGGATTCCAGGTTATTGATGCCAACATGAAGACTAAAAGTCATTCGGGGTGAAGTTTGTTGCCAGTTACAAGTGCTTATCTAAAGGACCTTTCAAGGGTGGATCCGCTCAGAGCAACAAGGGAAGTATGCAGCTGATTCAGACTGCAGCACAACCAACATTTCTTGGTGTGTTGAAGCTGTAGTTTAATGTCTGTTTCATTAAATTGCACCTGTCTAATATGCATTCAGTATACAGTAATTTCTTTAAGACTAAAGCTTTACTATACTGCTGAGAACCACTGGTGGTTGTTCCACAAATGCAAATGGCTCCCATTTTAATACTGTCCCGACATGTTTAGCTTCAGATCCACTGTTTATGCCTCATAAAAACCTGTTTTAAATCCTGAATGCTGATTTACGCTCACAGTGGTCACCCCCAGCAAATACCAGCTGATATAGGCTGATCACATGTGGAGACGCACTGTCACACAGCATGAAGGTAGAATGGGCAGATGTTGATTTAGCGTCACTGCAGGGGTCTAACGGACCGCTCACCTTTACCAGGTAAAACACAAAATCTATTCCACAATATAGGCCTACTAACGCTTAACAACCTAATATCACTTTCAAGAGATCTATTTTCAGTGTATTTGTAAAACGAGATTGTAATTCTATCCCCCAAAATCCCTCACGACAGGCCTCTCTTCTTTCATCCAAGTGGCTCATTAAAGTTATTCAAACCCTTATTTAACATATAGGCCCTGACGATGACCTTTCATATATGACAGAAAATGAAACATTAGACATTATTAAAAAAAAGTCCTAAAGAATATTACACGACATATTCGTCTGGAAACACTGTTGGGATTCAAGTGCATCGCCTGTATCAAGTGCATAAGCCCACTTTGTCATGCCAAAGCAATGAAAAAACACTCAAGTTTATCCAACAGAAATCCAATAACAGTATATATTGCCTTGATAAAGAAAATCGCTACTATGACGTTAGTAGTTAGTTAGTTTTTGGAAATATAATAATAATAATAATTGTTATTATTGCAATTTTTATTATGTTATATAATATTTAATCTATTTAAAAAGACTACTAAATAATAATAATAATAATAATTACATAACAAAGCACTTGTCCAGCCCAACGCCCATCCAATCGCTTGCTTGTGGGAGGGGAGCAGGGTTGCTATAAAAGTTGCTTCTGGTGCCAGAGAGCACAGGATTTACTGACTCACACAGGAAAACCTAAAGCCAGCAAAATGGTTGAATGGACAGACTTCGAGCGCGCCACCATCCAGGAAATCTTTGCCGGGATGGACTATGAGGTCGTGGGCCCTGCAGTTCTTTCCAGGTGAGTCTTTACAATTTTGCAAAGGGTGTGCTTGAGACATTATTTTTGCGAAACCCTCGGCGATAATTAAGGATCAGGATTTCCTTTAGTCATTATGCACAATATTTTTCAGACAATCACAAATGTTCATTTTCTTGGCACACAGATTTCATTTTATAATCTAACCCTCTAACATTGATGTTTACTTGTCTCCTCAGGTGTCTGGTCGTCTACCCCTGGACTCAGAGGTATTTTAGTAAGTTTGGAAACCTCTACAACGCCGCTGCAATCATGGGAAATCCGGAGGTGGCAAAACACGGAAAAATTATCCTCCACGGTCTGGATCGGGCTTTGAAGAACATGGACAACATCAAGGAAACCTACGCCGAACTGAGCGTGCTGCACTCAGATAAACTGCACGTGGACCCCGACAACTTCAGGGTAAAGTTTTGGAAACTATTCATGTTCAACGATTATTCAAGAAACGACCAACCTTTCATGTTGTTGATGTTTTCTGTTCCTTAATGTGTTGCAGCTCCTGTCCGACTGCCTGACCATTGTGGTTGCTAGTCGGTTGGGTAATGCCTTCACTGGTGAAAAGCAGGCAGCTTTCCAGAAGTTCATGTCCGTGGTGGTGTCCGCTCTGGGAAGGCAGTACCACTAGAGAGCTGCAACAGAAGACCATCACATGCTGATCATGAAAAGCTCTTTGTTTTTGCCTCAAAAGCAAATAAAACAATAAGCAAATCTAACAAGCTCTTTGTCTATGATGATGTCCAAAACAAATTATATTATGACAATACACAAACAAAAACAGTGACTTTAGTTTGTAGTGGAACATATCTTTAAAATCAATAGAATTGATGAAAAAAAAAAGATACGGACAGGGAAGAGTTAAACATTTTTAAATGAATGTTTAAATTAATTGACCATAAGCAATAAAGCTCCGATAGCTAATATGTATACAATTTGCGATCTGAGATAATCTGAAGTTCATCTTAATAAGGCAAATCATTTAAATTCAATCCAATTTTTTTTTTTTTTATAAAATTCAATTGAAATATTTAAAATATTTTAAGCTGTTTTCAAACAGATATTTTTTTTTTTATTTTTATTAATTTTAAATTTTTTTTTAAAGTTTTTTATTATAAAAATTTAAAATAATAATAAATTATATATAAAATTTATAAATATTAAATTAAATTAAAGTATTTAAGATTATTAGAAACATTCTACGATTGTAAATTAATTGAATTTAAAGTATTAAGAACAGGTAAAAGACTACATTAAGTGAAGTTTTTAAGTCAGTTTTATTAAATTGCTATTAAACCTGGAAGTGGTTATTCAGACTCAGGATTAATAGATTCTGAAAATTCGTAAATAATGTTATAAATTCGTTTCAAATTCATCTAAATAACTATATTTTTTAACTAAACTTTTTAGTAATTGACATGTAGTGTTCATTTAAATGCTCCCATAATATTAATCATTTAACTCAATAAACTGTTTAAATCAATGTTAAATCTAATTGATCCAAATGCCGCTAAATTGTTAATAAGCATTCATCAGCGAATTGCACAGCTGAAGCTACTGTTGGTAACTGGTTTAACGCCGAGTTCATTGTACCAATGCTATAACGTAAGCTGTAACTTTACAGTAATCTGGTTATTTAACAGATTTTCAAGGTAAATCCTCACGCAGATGATTTACCTATTCATTAAATCTTGGCTGATAAATTACCTAAATTAGTTACTAATTATTTATTATTATTTTATTTATTTTAATAATAATATAAATTAACATATTTTATAAAATTTAATAATTCTTACATAACTTTTTATATCATATATATAATTATATGTAATATATTTTTCACCTAAAGCTTTATTTAAACGATATCACAATTAGAATAGTTCAATACCGTTAATCCTGTTTTAAATCCTGTATGTTAAATTTTAACAGGTCTTTACAAAGACTTACAATACATAAGCGACACATTATAACAAATTATTATAATGCAAGTATTAATGCAGTGCTTCTCTCTGTTTAGGTCCTCCGCTGGTCACATTTAGCCAGGAACTCAGCATTTCCATTGTGGCTGGCTGAGCCTGACACATGATGCAGTGAAATGTCAGGATAACTGAATAATTGTTATTTTTATCCAGCACCCACAGAGGCATACATGGCATACTGATGCTTGCAGCTGACTTCAGTCTGTGAAACTTATAAGAAAAGCTTTTAATTAGTCTTTTATTGAATAGTGCTAACTTAATTGATGCACAGTTATGAGGTATGAAGTTCCTTGTCTTTATCACACTCAATCATTTGTATCCTCTTCACGTATATCGATTCAGCAGTCTGTGTCAGTCATCCTGGTAGTAGCTGCTCTGAGTTATAGCTGGTAAAAATATAAGAAATCTAAACGTGCACCATCATTAAATGTCATATTTACTGAAGTTAGTGCATGCCCTTCATTTCCGTTTTGATTACTCCTAGCAAGAATACTGCATATAGTAATTATTTTGTAATTATGTTAGCAAATGGAGTTAGCTTGTAGATTACACCTAATCCCTTTACAGAACTCAGTTTGGTTAGCAGATGTCAGCAATTTTCAAGATTGGCTGGTGAATCTGAGCAATGATTTTCAAACAAGATTTGCATGGATAGGCATTTAGAAGAAACGATTAAATATTCAAGCCTTTCATGATATGTCTTTAATGCATCCCTGAAGGCATATACTGCACTTATTTGCAATATCTTAATGGATCCATTTATGTAATTCCGAACTATTCATAATGTGAACATTATCTATCATTTAAGCTGAATATTAAATCATTTGGACGACCTGATTTGACGCGTTCCTTACGCAGTTTATTAAATGCATTTATGAAGTGTCTGAATTGTTGCGGACTCATTCGGAACATTATACTACTCACGTCAGATATCGTTCTTCAGATGCATCCATCATCTTGCAAACCAGGCCTGCCAGCCTTCGTGGGGAGATCGTTGGTTTGGGGAGCACAAATTCTTGGGGTGAAGCAGGTTACCTATCATAAATTAAGCAATTGAGCAACGCGAATTTCCTGAGGAATTTAGTGTGCTGAGTTGCCGTTTTCAATTCCTTTTAGACATTTGTCCAAACTTTGTTCTAACCTCGCTTATAGTAGAACCTGTATTTCGAATAAATGCATATTTGCAATTGATTTCTCAAATATCTTAAGTTTACTCTCATGTTATGTCTGTACCCGGACTCTCCCTGTAGTTGGAATTCTAATGGAGCTACGACCTCGAGCATGTAAACGAAAATAACGAGTATGCTCTGGATTGTTGATGGAAACAAAACATCAGATACTAGATTGGCTGCTGCACTGATGAAACTAGTAGATCAATCGAATTTTACATTCTTAACGACATCATGAAAGCTCTTTCATGTATTGTTGACCTATTCCACCTGTCCACTGTTCATCTTGGTAATCTTGGTAATATTGCACTTCAGAAGCATTTCAGTAGTTGTTCCGTGTGGGATCCGAAGTAGTACAAAGGCATCCATGTTGACATACAGCTTTGTTGCAAAGCAATTATAAAAGCAATACAACAAATCTTTTTCAATTTGTGGTATGAATAGCTAATAATAAAAAAACTATTAAAAGTTTTCCTGTGATTTTCCCCTTAAACAAAGTAAGGTAAATCAGGCTTAAAATTTTTGTATAAAATTTTACGGTGAAAGGATAAACATCAATTTAACAATTAAAACAAATTAAAATATCAACAAATATCAATATTAGAAGAGAAATTAGATAAGAAAGTTTTGCACAAGAAAGGTATTAATGCACTTTCAAAGTGCACATTAATATTAATAATATATAGGTATTAGTGATTTATTAAATTTTATTATAAAATGTCGACATTGAGTGTTAAGTGAAAATATTAAATAAAGCCAAATTAGAGACCTATTTATTTGAATTTAGTTTATTAGACTAATGAAGTACGAATTTTATATATATAACAATACACAGATATAAATAGATAATGTCAGGAACACTTGGTATTACAACTTTGTAAACATTATTTTTATATTATCAACTATATATCAAAACACTATGACATATAAACATTAGTTAAATTAACTAAATATATTATAATATGTAATAATTTATATTATTACTGTGTATTAATTGTTTTGATATTATAATAATAAATACAGTAACTTTTAAGTGAGCTTTTGCACTATATTTAATAAATTTCCAATCGTTAAATTTTTATATCATTTTATGTATTCAAATCAATTTGTACTTGACCATTAGTTCATAGTCAGTAGTACTGTCATTTGGAATGAATTTCATTGGGTATACTTGTGTGGAAATGCGTAAATTTTTTAATCTTGTTCTTGGTTTTCATTTGAAATCTCTATTATCGCATATTCAAACTTGCATATTAAATGTTTAAAAGCTTTGATTTTGATGAAAAATATTTTGAAAAATTTATTAAGTCATTTTTTAGAGATATGTTAAACCAATTTCTATACCAATTTAACTGACTATTTATAAGAATTTAAGAATAAAAATTTAACCAAAAATTTATTGATTACTGAATTTAGACTGCTAATTTGATCCTGTAATTTCCTTTCAGTATTGCTACGATTGGCTTTCCAGGCAAACATGTCTCTGGTAGTGATGTGTGATGAGCATGATTAATGTCCAGGCCAGAGTTTTAGGAGTTGTAATTGATTATGATTTAAATTGTGTCAGAATGTTAGCAATGGTTATAGGCTATACCAATAAACTATATAGGTTACATGTTTACAGTAATCCTAAAATCACATTTTAATACATATATGAATTACTAAACAAGTAAGATCACATTAACGGAAGAACGCATAGGTTCTGTCACCTCACTTTGTACACATCTCGAACTGACCTTCCTAGTCCGGTCACAGCCTCAGGGTGAAGTCGTCCGGTACAGTAATGCCGGGTCAAGACCTGTCGGGAAGAACTATGAGTGAAAGAAAGTATTAGAAGGAGTGTTTAGGTACATGGAATAATTTGCCTGTAAGCATCGTTGCCGACCTGCCAGATCTGAGTTTATAAGCCTTAACTGTCTTGTCTTGCCTGAGATCTGGTTCCACGATTTCAGTAACCTTTGAATTTCGAAGTTTTAACTACCAGTTTCACATAAGCTCAGTTAATACGATTTTTGCCCAGTTGCCACCAGCGCTCGAGATAAACTTATAAATCGAACTTGCACAGCATTTAAACTTGTTCATTTAGGAAACTTAATTTTCATTCTTTTTCTGTATAATATTTCTCTAATACTATCATATTAATAACCTATATATCTTATTATTATTTAATTTATTATTATATTATTTATTATTTTTAAATAGTTATTTATTTTATATATTATTTAACTTATATAATTGATATAAATATATATTTATATTATTATAATAATAATTCAATTATATTTTAATATAAATAATATAAAAGTAATATATCAAATAAATTAAAATAATTATTATAAAAAAAAGCCATTTTCACTCGTATAATCAATAATGCTTATAAATTGCCAACACGAAGTTAATTTTCACAGTTAAATCATTTAATTTGAATATTAAATATATTGATTAATTTTTAACTAAATATTTTAAATATTAAAATCAAACTCTGTTTTTCACAGTTTTATTATATTTTATAAATTAAATTTGCAAATCTTATTTCCCAAATTTCTTTTTTTTAAATTCAAATTAATATATTAAAGTGTATAAATATATATCAAATAAACATTTTAAATAAAATTTTAACTAAAGGCTATAACAAAGAGGCAGATACAAATAAATCTACGTGAATTGAATTGATTGCCGAATATTAAAGGGATTCAGGTTTTAAAAAATGAAGTAAAAGTCATTCGGGGTGAAGTTTTTGCCAGTTACAAGGCTTATCTAAAGGCTTTCAAGGGTATCCGCTAGGCAACAAGTTAAGTTGCAGCTGAAGCTGTAACCGTCTTGTTGAGATATCATTAATTCGTTTCATTAAATTCACTGTCAATATGCATTCAGTTCATATTTTAAAGACTCAGCACTGGTTGTTACTTCATGAGTGGTCTTTTAACAATCCCTTAATACTTCAGTTTTGCTTTCAGACGTTGGGCTAATTTAAATCCTGAAGTGTTCCTCCAGGTACCCCCAAATACCTGTAATAGGCGATCACTGTAAGCTACTTCAAACATAGTAAATGGGCATGTTGATTTAGTCACTGGCAGGGGCCTAACGGATCCCCGTATTTCAAAACACTAATTTCCAACATTAGGCTCTAAGCTTAACAACAATGTATTTCAAGAATTTTTCAGTATTTTACAACGAGATTGAATTCTTCCCCAAAATCCCTAACAGGCCTTTTTTTATCCAAGTGGTCTAAATTATCAAACCTTTTATTCAGACCCTAAGATATAATAAACTTAAATAAACTAAGTTTATTAATAAACAAATACTTCCAAACTTGATTTAAGCTGGCTTCAAGATACGCCTATTGCATGCATAACATTGTAACCATCATAATAACACTAATATTCCACAATCCATAAAGAAAATTGCTTATACATAATCGATTATATTTGCATTATTATAAAATCTATTTTAATTTATTATTAATTTTTAATTTTAAAAACTAAAATTATAATAATAATAATTATAATAAGACTTCATCAAGTCTTCCACCTACTTTCAATGATAGTGATGAAGCTGTTCGCAAGTGCATCGGTTAGACACATGATACCGGCAAAACTACCAGATGTGAGGGCGACCGCATTTCCAATGAATCTTTGGCGTGGCACTGCACTGCTCGAGGCTCTTAGCTTTTCAAGGGTTAATTGAAGTTGTGCGCAGCCATCAGTATCTTTAACCGTCAGGATAATTAGTCTGGCCATTTTGCAACACAATTTTTCAATATCTGCAGCATTTTTTTGATAACCTTGCAAATTAATATTCATAGTTTCTGTCTCTACTTGTTCAGACTTCTTATTAGTTTGATTTATCAGTTTGAACTACAACCCTGAAGTTGTTAAATCCGGAAGTTGTCATCCGACCAAGGTTCATGGGAATAAAAACCGCACAATCAGGAAACCCCGAAGGCGTTGACTACACAACTCACGGTCACGCTTGGAAGTTTATTCAAACTATTCAAGTAAACCAACTTTCAAAGTAAGTTTCAGTTTATGTTTCAGTCCTTGAATGTGACCTTCGTTGCTGTCGTTGTGATGCTTGTGGTGAATGCATACGTTGAAACTTCAGTTGCGGGTTCGTCGTGATGGTTCTCTGAAGCCGACCTTATGTGATAGGCAATCTTTAAAAGCCTAAATACCAAAACAATCTTGTATGATCAAACATTTCATATGATCAAAAAACAAGTGACTTTAGTTTGTAGTGGAACATATCTTTAAAATCAATAGAATTGATGAAAAAAAAAAGATACGGACAGGGAAGAGTTAAACATTTTTAAATGAATGTTTAAATTAATTGACCATAAGCAATAAAGGCTCCTGTGTTCGAGCTCAATATGCTCTTACAGATTTGCGCAGTCTAGAGAGTAAACAGGACCCTGAAGTTGCATCTTTGAATAGGCCGAAATCATTTTTAATTCCAAATCCAATTCTTTTTTTTTCTTACCGTTAGATTAAGGTAATTCAATTCGAAAATGATTTAAAACTCTGATTTTACAGCTGTTTATCCACAGACTTTTTTTTTTTTTTTTTACTTTTTCCGAAATTAAAACTTTTGTAAGTTTCTTTGTTTACAGCAAATCTCCAAAATAATAAATATATTATAATTAACATATAATAAATATATATAAATAAAATAATTTAAAAAAAATCAAAATGCTGTAATTTAGAGAGGATATATGACAAACAGGCGAATCTACGGTGTAAACAGTCCTACTGATTTGCTCGGTAATTTATTAATATTGAAGGATTCCAGGTTATTGATGCCAACATGAAGACTAAAGGTCATTCGGGGTGAAGTTTGTTGCCAGTTACACGTGCTTATCTAAAGGACCTTTCAAGGGTGGATCCGCTCAGAGCAACAGGGGAAGTATGCAGCTGATTCAGACTGCAGCAAAACCAAAATTTCTCGGTGAAATGAAACTGTAGTTTAATGTCTGTTTCACGAAATTGCCCCTGTCTAATATGCATTCAGTAGAGTAAATTCCTTAAGACTAAAGCTTTATTATACTGCTGAGAACCACTGGTGGTTGTTCCACAAATGCAAATGGCTCCCATTTTAATACTGTCCCGACATACTTATCCTCAGATCCACTGTTTATACCTCATAAAAACCTGTTTTAAATCCTGAATGCTGATTTAAGCTCACAGTGGTCACCCCCAGCAGCTACCAGCTGATATAGGCTGATCACATCTGGAGACGCATTGTCACACAGCCAGAAGGTAGGCAGATGTTGATCGAGCGTCACTGCAGGGGTCCAACGGACCGCTCACCTTTACCAGGTAAAATACCTAATCTATTCCACCATATAGGCCTACTAACGCTTAACAACCTAATATCACTTTCAAGAGATCTATTTTCAGTGTATTTGTAAAACGAGATTGTAAATCTAACCCCCAAATTCCCTCACGACAGGCCTCTCTTCTTTCATCCAATTGGCTCATTAAATTACTTGGTTTGATTAATTATACTAAATTGGGTCTATTTATTATTATTATTATTATTATTATTATTAATAATGATAATAATAATAATAACAATAATAGTAATTACAACATATTTATGTGTATAATAAATGTGTACACGTCAACTCTTCTTCACAGCTCCGGAAACAAATATATATATATATATATAAACTGTATATACGCACACCATAGTTATGTTTTCACATTAAAGCCGATGTGTTTCTACCAAGTTGTATTATAGTAAAATATAAGAAATAACCTGCTGTCCCCATGCCATCTTTTTAAATGCTGCTAATGTAATACCACGAGTATTGTTGAACAGGCTTAAACAACAGCTGACTTTTGATGTAAACTAACATATAACAAAAATCATCACAAAAAAGCCCCAAAACTTGTTTTTTTTTCATTCATATTTATTTATGATATGCAGAGTGAGCTCATGCTGCAGTCTCCGCCATCTTCTCCCGCTGTTTATCGGTACTTCTCAGCCAGGGCCAGAGACAAAGCAGCCAGGAACTTGTCCATGGACACATGGACCTGAGGGGTGAAGTCGTTGGGGAACCTGATGGCCATGACCACAAGGATGCAGTGGGAGAGGATCTGTGAAAAGAAGACAATCATACACATGTTACATAGTTGTTGTTTTTTCTAGCTCCCCACGCACCCATCATGAGGGCATTATGTGCATGGTCTAATAACAGATGGACTTGTTGCAGGTCTGGAAACTCTTCAACGTCCTATGCTTGAGGAACACTTCATATACATTACAGGCTGTTATATTGAAATAACTTTGGCTCTGCACCTTGAAGTTGGCAGGGTCCACACGCAGAGTGAAGGCATGCAGCTCACTGAGGTTCAGAAGACCTCCTTGCAGGTCGTCAATTTTGATCACAGCATCTGCAACTCCACTCATCACGGTTATTCCGTGCTTCTTCGCAGAGGCAGAGGTGGGGCTCTGGTCCTTCCAGTGGGAGAAGTAAGTCTTGGTCTGCGGGTAGACCACCAGCATCCTGGGGGGAATAAAGCGAGTGAGTGATAAATATATAAAGTAATCAATAAAAGTGAGAGCATCAGTCAGTTTTTGGTCATATTTACCTGGCCACAGCATCGGTGCCGATTTCCCCCGCCTTTCCAGACACTTTAGTCCAGAAGGCTCTGACTCTGTCCTTGTCCTTAGCAGTGAGACTGGTCATCTTGCCGGTTGAATGAGTGTAGCTGAATGCAGTGATGAGCCCAAACTGTGAGGGTTTTTATGCTTGAAACCGAGCATGGATACACCCAGAACCTCCTCCAAGATATGCTGCGCAAGGCGTGTTGGGTTGCAGCCTCCACGAGATAAACAAAAAATCTTGTCATGATGACTCTGGAGCTTTTTTGAATTTAACACGAAAGCGATACGATCTTTCCAAATCATCTGCATTTATGTATGGATAGCCTACTTTAGAAAATCCAATCTACAAGTTCCATTAATACTTCATGAACCGCCCTCTCATGGCGATGTGACCTGAAAGGCTGCAGTCCATCTTCCGACATAGCGACTGAGAAATTGCACTGTATATTCTTAATATAGCATGAGGTTACTTCCCCTTTTAATCGTATTTTCCAGCAGGTAAATGTGACTTTATGTGTATTACATGTTCAGCTGAGACGGCATTTAAAGCCGATCAATAGAAGAGCCTGCAGTTTGGACCGGCCTGACTTCCTGTTCAGCTCAGGTTGTCATTTATCACTGCATTTAAATTAAAAGATCGCTGTCCAAGGTGCTGATGCTGGGACCTCCGAGGATGCGGGAGCTATTCGGGGTAACCATTTCCTCTATCTCAGAGATAATCTAGGCGGTGCAGATACGCCCTTTCCTTCTCATCGTTGCAAATCCATAACACTTGACCAGCCCAACGCCCATCCAATCGCTTGCTTGTGGGAGGGGAGCAGGGTTGCTATAAAAGTTGCTTCTGGTGCCAGAGAGCACAGGATTTACTGACTCGCACAGGAAAACCTAAAGTCAGCAAAATGGTTGAATGGACAGACTTCGAGCGCGCCACCATCCAGGAAATCTTTGCCGGGATGGACTATGAGGTCGTGGGCCCTGCAGCTCTTTCCAGGTGAGTTTGCAATTTTCCAAAGGGTGTGCTTGAGACATTATTTTTGCGAAACCCTCGACGATAATTAATGATCAGGATTTCCTTTAGTCATTGTGCACAATATTTTTCAGACAATCACAAATTTTAGATTTCTTGGCACACAGATTTCATCTTCTAATCTAACCCTCTAACATTGATGTTTACTTGTCTCCTCAGGTGTCTGGTCGTCTACCCCTGGACTCAGAGGTATTTTGGTAAGTTTGGAAACCTCTACAACGCCGCTGCAATCATGGGAAATCCAATGATTGCTAAACACGGAACAACTATCCTCCACGGTCTGGATCGGGCTTTGAAGAACATGGACAACATCAAGGCAACCTACGCCGAGCTGAGCGTGCTGCACTCAGAGAAACTGCATGTGGACCCCGACAACTTCAGGGTAAAGTTGTGGAAACTATTAATGTTTAACGATTATTCAAGAAACAACCAACCTTTCATGTTGTTGATGTTTTCTGATGCTTGTTGTGTTGCAGCTCTTCTCCGACGTCCTGACCATTGTGATTGCTAGTCGGTTGGGTAATGCCTTCACTGGTGATAAGCAGGCAGCGCTCCAGAAGTTCCTGTCCGTGGTGGTGTCCTCTCTGGGAAGGCAGTACCACTAGAGAGCTGCAACAAGAAGATCATCACATGCTGATCATGAAAAGCTCTTTGTTTTTGCCTCAAAAGCAAATAAAACAATAAGCAAATCTAACAAGTTGTTTGTCTGTAATTATACCCTACAAAAAATGTATTTGGGTTTAAAAAAAAAATATACCAAGAAATCAACAATCAACAAAACAGTGTTTTGATTATAATACTGTTGCTGTTATTGTTGGTATAATTATAGTGGAAACAGTGCAGGTTGCCTATGTATAAAAAAGAAAGCTGAGTATACTGTTGCCATTAAATTCTCATGAAAAGTACATTTTAAAGGGAAAAGTTGGCAAATATCAGGTTTACTGTATCTAAAGTTGTAGTTTATCATGCGGCCTTCTGCTTCATGAACATCATTAAGCAAATGTCAAAAGTTAAATATTTAATACTCTTAAATATTTAATACTCTTTAGTATATATAGTTACATATATATATATATATATATATATATATATATATATATATTTACATATGTATATATATATATATATATATATATATATATATATAAAATAATAAAACATGAACTCCTAGTCATGGCTGACAGTTACTGGGATTTTTTGACTAGCCTCACATAGGGAGTTAATACATTCTAATATTCTGAGAAAAATGTTGATTCCACCAAAAATGTTTCAATTTGTACACAGAGACAACATATGTAACTATATATATATATATATATATATATATATATATATGTAACTATATATATATAGATATATATCTATATGTAGCCGGTCTGGCCTGACTCTCTGTTTTGCTACAAAACATCTCTGCGTTGTGTTGTGTGGGTGAAGGATGAGACGAGGACCAAAGCTCTCTTGCCGACTGGAGGGGATTTATTTTCTCACCAGCACTGTTCAAAATAAAATAATATCAGTACAGCAACTTCATACGACTGGGCTCCTACATGCACACTTCTCCTCAGCGAGATCTCCGGCGACTCTTAAGTAATGCACATAATACCAAAAACTCATTCATCTACTTTTACACAAAAACATAAAAAGAATTAAAATACATTTCAGTGTGATTCTGATCGTATAGTTAAAATTACACATTGACAAATTCTGGCCTAACAAGCTCTTTAAAAGACTAAATCCCTACCCAGCAGCAACAATTTTGTATTTTATGTAGAACAAAATTGAATTCAAACAGTAAACATTAACAGTTAACTACACAGCATGTAATATTAAAATTACAAAATCGCTATGAGCACAAAACATAAAATACACAACAGCAAAAACAATGAGAGGGCTCACATACCTGTTCAAAATAAAATAATATCAGTACAGCAACTTCATACGACTGGGCTCCTACATGCACACCTTCAGAGGAGAAAGGAGGAAATGCAGCGAACCGCATGAGAAACCACCTGGATGCTAACGTAACCTAGCTTGAGATCGCTAAATTAGCATACTAATCAAAGTGCTGTAGTCCGTTAATAACACATTAAATACTTTAAACAAACACACTCCACCGAGCGACAAAGTCTGTGAGCCTAACACAGTTAAGTTTGAACCAACATTTAGCAGTTTTACCGCATTTTAACACTCTATTAACAGGAGCATTAGCAAACACTCACTTCTCCTCAGCGAGATCTCCGGCGACTGAGGAAAGTAGCGCGAATCTACAGGAAGTGACCTCACAGTCCGGCGCTATCAAAAATAAAACTAGCTCCCCAAATATACAAATACACATACAAAATAATTATACATTAATTACATATGGCATAACGTGAGCAGAAATTAAAGAATGGACTTTTGGTGAATTATATATCAGTTATTTTACACACCTGTTACATCCACCTCTCCTAAGTTCACCAAAATCCAAACCATACATGTGAATACTCCTGACAAAGCATTGGGACAACTTACGCACACTATGAAAACCTGGCAGAGGTATACAAAAAACTCTAAGCTTCACCTTCTATGAGAAACCTACCAAATAGGTTCAGAAAGGACATAAGGATGATCAGGCCTTAGTCTCTCTTAGGTTAATATGATGCCGTGTACACCATACAAACTCCCTGCCACCCTCAATCATACGAAACTTACTGCATACAAAAACGTTACAGTATTGATATCATCCCATAAATGCCACACACATGAAAATATCTGGACATTTGGACTCTTTAAAACAATGTAAGGAGTGACTGAGACTTTCTGCGAATTAAATTCGCCACGCCCCTAAAATCAAAAGGCTCTTGAACCATGGACTCAATAAGTCGATTAACCTTTTTACTGACCCTGCCTACCCGTGTCCTGACCACATTCTCTGTGGTTACTGATGGGTGTGCTTGTGCTTGTATGTCATGAACAACATCTACTGAAGGCACCTGTGTATCTGTGAAATGGACTGGGTCTGCTGGAAGCGACTTGGTCTCTGTGTCACCATCAGCGTCTGCTGAATGGGACTGGGTGTCTATGTCTCCTGGGAGTGCATCTGACAAGGGTGGAAAGTCTGAGTCAGGTTCTACAACTAAACTGTCAAAGTCACGGTCTCTGTCAGGATTGCTGTGTCCACTAGGAGAAGACTGGTTCAAATCATCTAAACATGGCTCCTCGCAGTCCAACTCTGGAGCATCTTGACTGGACTGGTCCAGTTCTGACGGTCCTTCACTCGGAGTGTCTTGACTCTCATTGTCTGCTGATTCACTCATGACCCATGCACTTGTCCTTTCCCCTGTACTCTCTTCCTCCAACAAATCCAGGGAGCCTGTCACACTTGACGCATCCTCTGACTCAGTGTCACACAGTTCTTTTTCAGTTGCGACCACAGGCAAGAAACTGATGTCCAGGAGCAAGTTGCTATGCACCACCTTTGTGTTGCCTTTGCTGTCCTCTAGCTTGTATGTGTGAGTCTGTCGATTTCTGTCTTTGACTGTGTACACTGTTGCGTCCCATTTGTCAGCTAGCTTCTTCTTTCCTCTTTCTCCTTTGTTTGCAATGAGTACTCTGTCTCCTACGTTCAGGTGAGTGCCTTTTATTTTCTTGTTATACCCTCTTGCTTGTTTGTCTTGTTCTTTGATAGCATGTTCTTGCGCGATTCTGGCTGCTTCATGGAGATGTGAAATAAGTGTTTTCACATAGGTTTTGTGATCAACGACCACAGGGTCGCGCAGCACCTGTTTGAACATCACATCCACAGGGAGCCTTGGGATCCGACCAAACATGAGCTGGAATGGGGAATATCCTGTGGTTTCATGTACTGTAGCATTATATGCAAATGTCAAAGTCTGTATTTGTTGAGGCCACTTGTGCTTCTCTCTGAGGGGCAAAGATCTGAGCATGCTGCCGAGCGTCCGATTAAATCTTTCAGTCCCTCCATTACCCATGGGGTGGTATGCTGTGGTGTGGGACTTTGAGACTCCTGACAGTCTGAGCAGTTCTGCTATGAGCTCACTTTCAAAGTTTGCCCCCTGATCGGAGTGGATTCTCTCAGGAAACCCATACACACAGAAGACATGATCCCACAGCTTTTTAGCTACTTGTTTAGCAGTCTGATTTGTGCATGGAAAAGCATGGGCCAGCTTTGTAAAGTGGTCCATCAGGACGAGAACATCCACTGAGTGCTGCTTGCTATCCTCTGCACTCCAGAAGTCCATACACACTAGCTCCATAGGGAAAGAAGTCCTTATGCTTTCAAGCGGGGCTCGAGCAGAAGGGTCAGGTGTTTTGGCCAGAATACATCTTTGACAGCACTTGACATGTTCTTTCACATCGGACTCCATCTTGGGCCAAAAGAATCGCTGTCTCGCCAGGTGTAGAGTCCTTGCCTGCCCCTGGTGTCCGGCAATGTCATGGATGCCATGCAATGCTTTTTCCTTGAGGCCGTCAGGCAAAACAAACTGATGTCGCTTTTGTTTACTAAGGGGATCCTTAGTGACACGGTAGAGGACGCCATCTTGGAACTTAAGCCTGTCCCACTGTTTAATGAGCACCATAGCCTTTGAGTCAAATCCTGCTCTTTCACGCCTAGAAGGCCGCCTCCTTCGGATCACAAATGGCATGATTTTTGAAAGGGTGGAATCGAGCTCTTGGCTGCGCTGAAGCTCCTCCAGCGTGAACACAGGAAGTGAGTCTTGCCCTGGTGGCAGTAGATCTTGCACAGACTGAAATAACTCCACAGCCCTGGTTTCAGCAGCTGAATCCCACTGGTCATGAACATCCAGAAGAGCCTTAACAGCTTCAGTATCAAAATGAAGTTTGAGAGAACTAGCCTGTGGCTTCACAGGGCCACGGGATGGTTTCTCTACCCGATGACACTGGACCTTTAAGTGGAAGGTGTCTTGGATGCCATCATAACTAACATCCTCAGCCTCAGCAAGAAGGTGACTGTACTGCTCTGTGATGAGCCGATGGCTGACAGTTGTTGCAAAGGGATCTCTGCTGAGAGCATCAGCCACTGTGTTCTTTGTACCAGGTATGTGCTTCAGGTCAAATGCGTAAGGGGCAAGCTTGGACACCCAATGTTGTTCGCAAGCTTCAAGCTTGGGCTTTGTCATGATATAGGTCAGAGGATTGTTGTCTGTCCATACAGTAAAAGGATGACCTTTTAACCAATGGCTAAACTTCTCACACACGCTCCATTTCAAGGCTAGAAATTCAAGCCTGTGAGCTGGGTAGTTTTTCTGAGAACTGCTCAGGGTCTTACTGGCGAAAGCGATGGGACGAGCTTTCTTTTGTCCAGCTGGTACTTGTGACAATACAGCCCCAAGCCCATCTAGCGAGGCATCAATTGACAGGATCATGGGTAGCGAGAAGTCTGGGTGTGTGAGGACAACACAGTTCAAAAGACAGTCTTTAAGATTAGACAGCGCTGCATCACAGTCACTAGTCCAATCTGAAGGTCTGAGCTTCCTGTATGAGCCAGCATTTGCATTCGCTTTGACTTTCCCCTTCCTCTTCTGTCCAGCAGTGAGAGCAAAAAGCGGCTTAGCTATGGAAGAGCAGTTCTGAATGAAGTGTTGGTAGTAAAATACCATACCAAGAAAAGATTTTATCCTCTTTACTGATGGTGTGCAGCCATCAATCTCCATCAGGTCAGCCTTTGACATCTTAGTTATGACCTCAATCTTTGCTGAGTCCACAGCCACTCCATTTCCATCTATGATGTGACCCAGAAATTTGACTGAGGATCGCATCATGTGACATTTTTTGGGGCTCAATTTAAGGTTATGAAGGCGCAGCCGCTGGAATACAACCTCGAGTCTCTCCAAAGCTTCCTCCTCAGTTGAAGCAAACACAAGCAAATCATCAAGGTAGCACAACAGACTGCTAAAGTTCAGATCGCCAAATATGCTGAGCATCATTCGCATGAAGGAGGCGGGGCTGTTACATAGGCCTTGAGGCATTCTATTGTATTCATACAGTCCCATTGGTGTCGTAAATGCAGTGTATGTCTTGTCTTGCTCTGCCATCGGGATATTATAGAACCCCGAGGTCAAGTCCATCGTGCTGAAGTAGGTGTTTCCACCCAGAGCGGCGAGACAGTCTGACTGATGTGGCAGCGGGTGTGCATCCTTGAGGGTCCTCGCATTCAGCCACCTGAAGTCAGTGCAGAGTCTCAAACTGCCATCCTTTTTCCACACTAACACGAGGGGGGAGGCGTACTCACTCACTGATTTCCGTATTATCTCCTGTTCTTCCATCTCGGACATGACCTGCCGCAATTTTTGGTAGTGGGCTGGTGGCACTCGGCGGTAGGGAAGGCGGAACGGTCTCTCATCAGTGAGTCGAATGCGATGCATGAAGCCTTTTGCCTCGCCACAGTCCATTGCATGTTTAGAGAAAATGTCATTGTACTTTTCAAGCAGCTCGACCAACTTGTTTTTCCCTTCTTGGCCGGCATGGCACAGGTCAATATCAATGTCACTGAGGCCAACTTGTTGGAGCCGCTGTTTGAGATCTGCAGGTTTGGGGTCATCACATCTTTCCTCCAATTTAACTTCTTCAGGTCGGTTAGTGCCCTGGAAAACCTCAAAATCCTCCACAGCTACACAAGGAGACACATCTGCCAGTTTACTGTTTCTTTTCAGAGTAATGGGTTTGTTTGACAGGTTAGTGACTTTCATGGGAACCCATTTATCTCCCCAGAGTGGCATGATGATGCGGCCAACCATGATGTTGCGTGGCATGGACTTGGATGAAGTGGGCTCGACAATCACTGTGCTCCCTGGTGACATAGGGACACTATTTCGTAGCTTACCCCACACGAGATGTTCTTGCCTTGCCAGCAGGGTGACTGACTGCTGGAGCTTGACTGTGCCGATCTTGTCTGGGAGCTCCTCACCTCTCCACCTGGATGAGTTTGCCATGAGGTCAAGAAACTGCTCACACTCAGGGAGAAGACTGCCACTGGAGACAAGACGCCAATAGTCACTGGTTATTTTCAGTTGGTGCATGAGAAACCTGATAACATTTGTGCCTATGATCAGATCGTCACGTTGGCCTGGCACAACAAGAATGGGAACAACACAGGTTTCTCCATACAGTTTCATTTCCACTTCATACATGCACTTGGGCCGGCTGAGAGATCCGCCACAGCCTACCAACACGATATCTTGGGTCAAGGGAATGGGTTCTGAGAGGACATTGTCATTCAACATCCTCTGCTCTGCTTGCTCACTGAGTGTGCAGGCCATGGAACCAGAGTCAAGCATCCCCTGCACGTGGAATTTATTGTTAATGCTAACAGGGGTGTAAAACAGTTCATCAAATGGACCCACTCTCTGTGTATTTTGGACTATTACTTTAGCACCGGCTGGAGCAGCCGCACATGCTTTTATGTAGTGCTGTTCAACACCATCACCGCTGAGGGTTTCTTCATCAGTGCCCACACATCCCCTCACACAATGCGGGCCAGCTAGTTTAAAGGCTGGGAATTCTGTGGTAGGGGGGCACGCTGATTTTGAACAGGCAGGCGATGAGGACAATTTCTTTTGATATGGTTTGGCTCAAAACACGCCAGGCATAGGTATTTCTGCCTGCAGTGTGCTAGGGTGGAATGTTCGAGAGACTTGCAGACCCTACAGGATCTCTGGTGAGTTTGGGCAGGCGGAATCTGTTTGTCTGCAGCCTGGCTGTTCTGTGATAGTGCACGATCAAAAAGACTTATTAGCGTTTTCAAACAATGGTCATCACAGGGAGGTCTGACTGTTGCGTTGGTCTCAACCTGCACAGGGGACTCTCTCGGTTGGTATGTCGTTGCTTGATCATCAGGTGCAGGGGTCTGGACATAAACCATAACAGGTTTAGGGTGTTTTGATTTAGAAAGCACCTGTTCTCTTGTTTCAATTTGGTAACGATCAACGTGCTCTTGAATTTCACTAGCTGTCCACTTATCTGGTGCTTTGAACTTCAGGACTGCAGCAAGTGTGGGATCTGGGCAGTATTTAACAAACATCATAGCAGCCTCTTGACACGGGTCCTCTATGTGTCGCCCTAGCCTTTTCAAACCCTCCTCTGCTGCATCGACTGCCTTGTTCAGCCGAACCCAATACTCCAAAGGGCTTTCTCCTGCAACGGGGACTGTGCTGTAGAAATCAGCCATAGGCATACATGAATAAGTCACCTCACCAAAATGTTGTCTGAGAATGTTGTAGATTACTTCTGGGTTCTCCTGAGGCTTCATTGATGGGCTGCTCCTCAGAGTTATTCTCACAATGTCCTTAGCTTTGCCCATTAACTTAGACATTATCTCCAAATACTGCTCTTCCAGAGGTGTGGCTCGCTTCTTGAAGTATGTTTTCACTAGTTCTTCCCACTCACATACTGTGTTCTTGTCCGTCCCATCCCCTCTGAAGACTTGAGGCTCTTTCACATCTGACTGGAGGACGAACTTGGCGCCGGTCAGGTTGAGGTAAGTGGAGTCACTGGGTAACTGGCCTACACTGCTCTGAGCTTGTGCGCCACTGTCCCTTTCTCTACATTCCCCCTTTAACTGATCCCTTATGGTTTGTCCCACCTGTTGAGCAATGTGTGTTATCAAGTCATTCAATGCAGGGTCAACTGCAGCTGAGATGTCTGGAAGTGTATCATCTCCTCGAGAACTAGAAGCTATGTGACTAAGCACGCGAGTTGAACAGAAAGCTGGAGAGCCTGCTATACTTGTATTTCGGGCTGGTGTAACAGGTAATCCCCCCATAAATCTACCTCTTCCAATACCAAGATTAAAAGATTCAGCTGGAACTTTGTCCTCATCCATTTTGCCAGTAACATATGTCATTCTCACAGAAAAACAAAAAAAGTGTTTACTGACACTTTAAATTTACTTTAAAGACAGAAAATGTTCAATGAAAAAAAGTAGATTTTTTTTCCTTTTCTATGTGATCCCTAGTACTTTTTACACAGTGTCAGTTTTTCCTTTAACATAAGTGTGTGAGTAGCAGCAACCTCTGGCGACCAATCTGACGTTGATCCACAGCTCCAGGAACCACGATAAAGATGACCCAGTCTGGAGCGGTGTGGATCCGGGTCACGGCACCACTGTAGCAGGTCTGGCCTGACTCTCTGTTTTGCTACAAAACATCTCTGCGTTGTGTTGTGTGGGTGAAGGATGAGACGAGGACCAAAGCTCTCTTGCCGACTGGAGGGGATTTATTTTCTCACCAGCACTGTTCAAAATAAAATAATATCAGTACAGCAACTTCATACGACTGGGCTCCTACATGCACACTTCTCCTCAGCGAGATCTCCGGCGACTCTTAAGTAATGCACATAATACCAAAAACTCATTCATCTACTTTTACACAAAAACATAAAAAGAATTAAAATACATTTCAGTGTGATTCTGATCGTATAGTTAAAATTACACATTGACAAATTCTGGCCTAACAAGCTCTTTAAAAGACTAAATCCCTACCCAGCAGCAACAATTTTGTATTTTATGTAGAACAAAATTGAATTCAAACAGTAAACATTAACAGTTAACTACACAGCATGTAATATTAAAATTACAAAATCGCTATGAGCACAAAACATAAAATACACAACAGCAAAAACAATGAGAGGGCTCACATACCTGTTCAAAATAAAATAATATCAGTACAGCAACTTCATACGACTGGGCTCCTACATGCACACCTTCAGAGGAGAGAGGAGGAAATGCAGCGAACCGCATGAGAAACCACCTGGATGCTAACGTAACCTAGCTTGAGATCGCTAAATTAGCATACTAATCAAAGTGCTGTAGTCCGTTAATAACACATTAAATACTTTAAACAAACACACTCCACCGAGCGACAAAGTCTGTGAGCCTAACACAGTTAAGTTTGAACCAACATTTAGCAGTTTTACCGCATTTTAACACTCTATTAACAGGAGCATTAGCAAACACTCACTTCTCCTCAGCGAGATCTCCGGCGACTGAGGAAAGTAGCGCGAATCTACAGGAAGTGACCTCACAGTCCGGCGCTTACAAAGATAAAACTAGCTCCCCAAATATACAAATACACATACAAAATAATTATACATTAATTACATATGGCATAACGTGAGCAGAAATTAAAGAATGGACTTTTGGTGAATTATATATCAGTTATTTTACACACCTGTTACATATATATATATATATATATATTTTTGTAACTATATATATATATGTAACTACATATATATATATATATATTTATATATATATATTTATATAACTATATATATATATGTATATATATATATATATATATATATTTATATAACTATATATATATATATATGTATATATATGTATATATATATATATATATATATACATATATATATATATTTACATATATAAAACTATTTTATGTGTTTCTACTTTCTTTTGTTTTCTAAAAACTGATAAATATGAAAATGTTAAAACTGATCCCAATGTTTAACATTATAATGCTGCAACTAACAGTTGTTTGGATTATTGATTACTCTGCTGACTGTTTTGTAAATTGATTAATTAATTGTTAAGTCTTTAAATGACAGAAAGACAGGTCCGAGGTGATGTCTTCAATCGTCTTGTTTTGTCACACCAACAGATATTCAATTCACAACGATATAAAGCTGAGAAAGGAAGCAGAATCTCTTTGGAGAATCTGGAAACAACCAATGTTTCGGGTTTTTGTCTAAAACGACAATAATCGATATTCAAAATAGTTCCCGATTAATTTTCTATCGATTGACTAATCAATTAATCTACTAATTGTTTCAGCTCTAATGGGAACCATGTCTAGCATTTAGGGGGGGATCTATTGGCAGAAATGATATATATTATTAATAAGTATATTTTCTTTAGTGTACAATAACCTGAAAATAAGAATCGTTGTGTTTTTGTTACCTTAAAATGAGCAGTTTATATCTACATAGGGAGCGGATTCTTCTCACAGAGCCCCCCGCCATGTTTCTACAGTAGCCCAGAATGGACAAACCAAACACTAGCTCTAGATAGGGCCATTCAAGTTTTCGTGTCTACCACTGTAGTTCTCCTACACCCTTGTCGGCACACAGGAGAAGTTTCAGTTGGTTGCAACCTGCAACCTCACTTCTAGATAACACCAATTCTACACACTGCACCTTTAACTTGCTTGATTTGTTAAGTCTGCTTTGTGCTGTAGACGTGACTTTTGATCTACTCACACATATGACACAAACCATCACAAACAAACCAGAAAACAACACTTGCTTGCTTTTTGCATGAATGCATTTATTAATCATTATGCAATGTAAACTCATGCTGCAGTCTCCGTCATCTTCTTCTGCTGTTTATCGGTACTTCTCAGCCAGGGCCAGAGACACAGAAGCCAGGAACTTGTCCAGAGACATATGGACCTGAGGGGTGAATTCGTTGGGGAACATGATGGCCATGACCACAAGGATGCAGTGGGACATAATCTGTGAAACGAAAACAATCACACACGTTACATATATGCAGTTTTTATCTCCTCGGCGCCATAAGTTTGAGGAAAACTTCATATACATTACAGGCTATTATCTCTTAATGACTTTGGCTCTGCACCTTGAAGTTGGCAGGGTCCACACGCAGAGTGAAGGCATGCAGCTCACTGAGGGTCAGAAGACCTCCTTTCAGGTCGTCAATTTTGCTCACAGCATCTGCAATTCCGGCCATCACAGTTATTCCGTGTTTCTTCACAGTGGCAGAGTTGGGGCTCTTGTCCTTCCAGTGGTCGAAGTAAGTCTTGGTCTGCGGGTACACCACCAGCATCCTGGGAGGGAATAAAGTGAGTGAGTGATGCGTATATAAATGAATCAATAAATGTTGGAGCATCAGTTTTTGGTCATATTTACCTGGTCAAAGCTTGGCCGCCGATGTCGTCCGCCTTTCCAGCCACTCTAGCCCAGAAGGCTCTGACTGCGGCCTTGTCCTTAGCAGTGAGACTGGTCATCTTGCAGGTTGAATGAGTGTAGCTGAATGCCGTGATGAGCCCAAACAGTGAGGGTTTTTATACTTGAAACAGAGCATGGACACACCCAGAACCTCCTCCAAGATATGCTGCGCAAGAAGTGTTGTGTTGCAGCCTCCACGAGATAAGCAAAAGATCTTGTCATGATGACTCTGGAGCTTCTTTGAATTTGACACAATCTTTTCAAATATTCTGCATTATTTGTATACTTTAGAAATACAATCTAAAAGTCACTGACACAGTGGTGGAAGAAGTACTCAGATATTTTACTTGAGTAAAAGTAGCTATAATACAGTGTAAACATACTCTGTTACAAGTAAAAGTCCTGCATTCTAAATCTTATTAAAGTACATAAGTATTAGCATCAAAATATGCTTAAAGTCCCAAAAGTAAAAGTAGAATGCCCTTTTCAGATTCATATATATTATATCAGTGGGTTCAAATTATTGATGTAATAATCATTGGTAAAAGTGGGGCTAATTTTAATTACTTTATGTTCTCCTCTGTAGCTGGA
Source organism: Sebastolobus alascanus (assembly GCA_916701645.2). Classification (NCBI taxonomy): domain Eukaryota; kingdom Metazoa; phylum Chordata; class Actinopteri; order Perciformes; family Sebastidae; genus Sebastolobus; species Sebastolobus alascanus. The sequence continues at coordinate 732,919 of CAKAOJ020000223.1, read as the reverse complement.
TCTATTATGTTATAATTAATTAGTTGATTTATATTTTGTATTAATAATCTACATCTGCAAGGTAACTAACGTTGACAAACAAACGTAGCGGAGTAAAAGCAGTAGAGTAGAAGTAGAAAGTAGCATGAAATCAAAATGTTCAATTTAAGTACAACTAATGTTTGCACTGCTCTGAAAGAAGAAATGATTCAGGTGATCAATCAACATTCTGCAGTTAAATTTAAAGATCGCTGTCCAAGTTGCTGATGCTGGGACCTCCAGGGAGGTGGGAGCCGTTTTTCACACTGATGTGCACGATTCAGATTCAGCTGTAATTCAGCTGTTACTGAGCCATTGTCTGTCTCTGGGTAACGAAATACACTATCATTTTTATATAAATCATCTTAGGTTTGAGGCCCTTTGTATTTCTTTGCATTGAT